>VSMD01069558.1:0-117678 GCA_008750895.1 Mirza zaza | reverse complement strand
TTGAGCAATCCGCCCGCCTCGGCCTCCCAGAGTGCTAGGATTACAGGCGTGAGCCACCACGCCCGGGCCAGAGCTTTATTCTTAATCTTGCCTGAACACAACTCATATTTTCCTTGAACATTGATAATAATCTCCTCCTTTCTCCTCTATCAAATCTCTGAACTCTTCCAGCCAATTACCAAGAAATAAATTCTATTTATTCAGTCTTAATTTTCTCTCCTGTACATTTTGGTCATACCAGGCAAGTCATATTTTTGTTGTTATTTTTGTTTATTTCTCTGCCTCTAGAGTCATATGTATTTTTCTCCAATATTTTACTTACACTTTTTCCCTTCTCTGGAATGCTATTTCCTTTCCTCATGATATCTCTACATTCTACTTAAAAATTAAGGCCTAGCTCATGTCCCATTTTCTCTAAGAGGATTTTGAGTCTTCATTCCATATTGTTCTCTCCCTTTTGTGAGTTTTATATGCCTCTGTAACCTCACCATAAACATAGGACACCAACAGTTTATCCAAATTCTTCCTTAGAGAGGACACCAAGTTTTTATTTCTGTTCTATACCTAACACTAATCTTGGGACATAACAAAGGCATGGAAGAGTGTTGATGATTGTTTTATAACTTAAGAGTTTATCAGTTAGTGGAATAATACTGGCTGTCCTCATTTTGTTTATAGCAGCAGGTAGTGACATAGTAGGAAACAATGCTTTGTGCAGGAAAGGATCTTAAGTTCTTCTGAAGTAATGTCTACACACCCAAGGCTTCAGTTAGTCTCAGTGGTAGATACTGCTAAATGTAGGACTTTATCCAGATGTGTCTCATACTTCAGGTATTTGTGTCTGATTACTTATAGAACATCTTTATTTGGCTGTCCCATAGGTATCTTAACATTAGAATATTGAAAATGGAACCAATCATCATCTTTTCAGACCTGTTCTTCCTTCTATATTTTCTCTCGGTGAATGAGTGTCTTTTTGTTAGCCAAGCCAGAAACTTGTATTGTCTTGCCACCCTCATCCCTGTCCAGTCACCCAGGGTTTGAGTCTGATTATCAAACTCTCATTTTCTCTTTCTTGGATTACTGCATTAGTAAAGGAAAACTAGCATCTTTTCTGCCCGCTTATCCATTTCTGCATTAAGCCAGAGTAGACTATTTACAAGGCAAACTTGATAATGTCACTTCCTAGTTTGAAACCCTTGCTTTCCAGTGTTACCCTCAGGAGAAATTCCCCATTCCTTAGTATGTCATAGAGGGTCCCTGCTTAGCCTTACATTTGCCTCTTTAACCCTTTGCACTCGGATGTCGAGTGTGACTCGACATGGTTAGCATCAGTAGCAGCAAGAGAAAAAAGCAAGCCAGTGCAAAGGGTTAATTATATTGATCTATTGTCATTCTTTCATCATGCTAAACCCTCTTGTCTCCTCGATCTCACAAATGCTGTTTTCTGTTTTTGGAACACTTCCTTTCTCTACCTTTTATACTCAACTTTGCCCAAACTCCTGTTCTTCATCCTTTCACTTTCAGCTTAGATATCTTTCAGGAAATCTTTTTCTGGTTTTCACCACTCACACTGACTCCTTAAGAAAGAGTCCGATTCTCCTTATATATGTTCCCATAGTATTCTGGAAACAGCTCCCCAATCGCTGTACTCACACAGAGTATAGTAATTACTTCTTTACTTGTTTCTGTCTCCTACAGGACTTTAAGCTCTTTCAGTGTAGAGCTAGGGCTTTACTAATACTTTATTTCTATCTGGCTGTGAAAGGTGCTCAATAAATGCCTGTTGAATGACTTAATGAATTGTTGAATATAAAATGAATTAACATGCTGGGGTAGACTGCATGGAAGAGGGTAGAATAAGGGGGTAGGCTTTATATTTTGGGGGTTATCAATTCTCAAGAAATGGATCAAATGAAAGTGAAAATCAGATCTGGTTAATTTACTCAGTTATGAAGGCCTATGGCTTAATGTCTTGTCACTATTTTATGGATCTTTGACTAACATGGGGCCATCTCTGTGACTTGTATGGCCTCTATGCCTGTCTTTATGTTGTTTGGTAGGTATTGGGGTTTGTGTTCTCTGCCTCTAAATTAATGTAATAATCCATTAGTATTCTTGCCATAATTTTGAATTAAGCCCAGTCTTTGGTTTAGCCTTAGGACCTTAGGTTGTTGTTTGTTAGGAGGTACTCAGGGCAGGGAGGGAACCTGAGTGTGGCTCACAGTAAGTTAGGACTTTGGTTTGGGGCAGGACTCCGGGAGGGTTCTCTTAAAAATGAGGGGATTGGAAACAAGATCTGAAATCACATCTTCCTCTTGCCCCAGGGGAATTTCTGCCAGTAAGGGTGCATTTCCTGTTTGCCAGATTTTATCTCATTTAATCTTCTCCGGAACCCTATGAGGGTGGTATAATGAAGAAACTAACTTTCCCAGGGTTATTCTGTTAGGAAATAGTGTATTTTGGATTTGGTGTCTGAGTGCAGAGTTCATGAACTTGCCACAACCCCTGAAGTTTTTTAACTTTTTGAAACTCCTGCCTTCTTAGGAGTATAGAAGAGCCTACAACCCACTTACCTTACCAACCCCCACTTTCTTTCTTTTTTTTTTTTTTTTTTTTTTGAGACAGAGTCTCATTCTGTTGCCTGGGCTAGAGTGCGGTGATGTCGGCCTAGCTCACAGCAACCTCAAACTCCTGGGCTCAAGCAATCCTTCTGTCTTAGCCTCCTGAGTAGCTAGGACTACAGGCATGCACCACCATGCCTGGCTAATTTTTTCTATATATTTTTAGTTGCCCAGCTAATTTCTTTCTTTTTTTAGTAAAGACTGAGTCTTGCCTTGCTCAGGCTGGTCTTGAGCTCCTGAGCTCAAACAATCTACCTGTCTTGGCCTCCCAGAGTGCTTGACCAACTCCCACTTTCACGCTGAAAAAGAACTTAGTGATAGCAACAAAAAAATTACAGAGGAATAACATATATAGGCTGTAGTATGAGCTTATATATGATTTTATGTTTCAAAACAGTGCTCTATTATCTTTTCAAACTCAGCAATTTTATTACATTTGACTTGATATTGTGTTGCAAGTTATTTAAGTAGCATACATTTATTAACACGACAACATTAATGAAGTATCACTATAGAAGGGGTTATATTTACATCTACTTTGCTAACAAGGTATCAAGAATTCCTGTTTGAACCATAATATACATCTGTCATAGTCTAGTTATGAGAGAATTTAGGTTTAAAATAATAATTTTGATGTATATATCAATTTACTAAAGGATTAACCACATTCAATAAAATTGTGATAATTATTTAGTTATCAATAATTAATGTTAGGAACTTGTAAAAATGATAAAGTTACAGTAATTCATGATGATAAAGCAAGAACAACAGCAATGAAGACAAAAACCAATTTAAAATATCCCAATGTCCTTTTTAAAACTGCCAGAATTTCTATCTACTTAGTAGTAACTGAATTAGAGGCTGTGAAATCCAGAAATATACTGATTTATTTGTGTGTACTAATAGGGATAACATGTAATAATTCACTTTGAATGATTACTATAAGCTCTTTGCCATATGTAAAATGAAAATATGGAATTGTACTTTTTTTGTCTGTGAGAAATAAAAGACTTGCTTGTTATTCTTCTTCTTATATCAGATTATAGAGGACTTTAGAGTATACTTCGGGAAATAAAACCATGCTGTCTTTGTCTCCTAGGAAACCCTCTATGTTAATAAGCTCCATGGAGAAGAGTTCTTGAGCAAGTCCCAACCAGGTTATTCATCTGATTCTCCTCTCTATGAGGCTTAAGTTCCCACCAGTATACAATTTTATATATTATAGTCTTTTTCTGGGCAACTTTTTTCCTCTCCGTGGTCAAAACTTACCTCTTCATTGTATCCCAATTCTGAAACTATGCCATCCATCATCTTGAATTCCTTACTTATACAACCATATTTCAAACAGCATAATTAATGGATTTGTGATCACTATTGCATCTCACAGTTTGAACTATATGTCCTTAAGTTTATGTAGAAGGGACAGGAATTTCTTCTTTAACATCATGAGTCTTCTCCTGTACTTTTAGCAGCTTAATCTATAGTTGTTCTCATTTTCTTTACTAATCTTTTCCTTCCCTCTGAGGTCTTCTTTCCTAAGTTCTTGTTTACTTATGAAAACCTCTAGATTTTTCAAGGGTCTGACCTGTACATCTTAAGTCTTTGTCCATTTATCTTATTTGTCTCCTTCATGGTGTCATCAATAATTTATAATAGTCAAAGAGGGATGTGAAAACTTTGAAAAATTAGGAAATCATTTGGAAGAACAAGATTTTTTTTCATTAATTTGTTTTGGTTTATTAACTTCTTGAACTTATTTTGTTTCTTCAAAAATTTCCTGACCCATATTCCTTCTCAAGTTATAGGTTACATTTTTTTCCTTCTCTTTTAGTTTTCTTGAAGAGTTAACACGTGATACATCTACTTCTTTTTTTTTTGAGACAGAGTCTCACTCTGTTGCCCAGGCTAGAGTGCTGTGGCTTCAGCCTAGCTCACAGCAACCTCAAACTCCTGGGCTCAAGTGATCCTTCTGCCTCAGCCTCCCGAGTAGCTGGGACTACAGGCATATGTCACCATGCCTGGCTAATTTTTTCTATATATTTTTAGTTGTCCAATTAATTTCTTTCTATTTTTAGTAGAGATGGGGTCTTGCTCTTTCCTCAGGCTGGTTTTGAACTCCTGACCTTGAGCGATCCACCCACCTCGGCCTCCCAGAGTGCTAGGATTACAGGCGTGAGCCACTGCTCCAGGCCAACATCTACTTCTTTACCTTACAGTTCACTCCTATATCCATTTCATTCTATATTCAGCTACTGTTTTGAAGCTCACCAGAGGCCTTAGAAAGGTAGTGGAAAGAGTTCAGAATTCAGAGTGAGAATTAAAGACTTGAAAAATACCAGTTTTTGTTACTTTCTCACTCTTTAACTTTAGAAAAATTATATCTCTTTGTTAGTTAACATCTGGTGTAAGGACCAATAGCATTGAGTGTCACCAGGGAGCTTGTTAGAAATGCAGAATTTCAGGTTCCTCCCCAGGCCCACAGAATCAGAATCTATAAGTTAACAAGATCCCCACCTGGAGAAGCACCGTCACATAGTCATCTTTGAAACTCAGTTTCCCTATATGTAAAGTATAGATAATACTTGCTGTCCATATCAACCATCTTAACACCATCTGACTTACTATATGTTTTACCAATTTATTTATTGTCTGCCTCCTTGTGCTAGAATATTAGCTCTGTGAGGTAGGGCTGGTTGTCTGTTTGTTTATTGTTGTATCTCCTTTATCTAGAACAGTGCCTGACACATAGTAAACATTCATATTTTTTGAATGAACAAATGGATGAATGCACATGTCAAATCCAGTCATTTCTATTGTAGTCATTTACTTTACACTGCCATTTAGAACTACTTTCATTTAGCATTATTGTAGTAGTGCAAACATAGAACATTTCTGTTATTGCAGAAAGTTTTGTATTTTGCTGCTTAGATTTTCACATTCCCTTCCCAGTCATCTTGAATCCATATTTCTTTTTCTTTCTTTTTTTTAATTTAATAATAAAATAAATTTCTTAATAATGTTTTCTTTATCCTTTTTCTTCTTGCTTGGGGAGAGATGTAATTGAATCCATATTTCTGCAGTACAGTTCTTATCAAAACTGTCAACAATTCCCCATGCCATATTGAATTAAGTCCAAACTCTTCAGTATGACCTTTAGTTTCTTTTACAGTTTTATATACTTAAAAGAAAAAATATATATGTAATAGAGGGTGCATTTGTTGGGAGAGTCTGTCAAACCCACTGCATGCATAGCATCCATCTAGGCCACATTGTATTGCTCCTTGTGGGATGTGTGTGCAAGAGGAACCCATGAAAAAAAGCTGATGATCCTTTGCTATGCCAGGGTTAATAAAGTCGTTTGTCTCTGACTGAGGACTACATATCTTCTACCAGTGTCCATGACACAATAACATCTCGTGAGTAGGGTGAAATCAAATCCCAGACCCAACAGCATTATCCCATCTCATTGACAGTTTTTTAAAAATCCAAGTTTCAGGCCGGGCACAGTGGCTCACGCCTGTAATCCTAGCACTCTGGGAGGCCGAGGCAGGCGGATTGCTCGAGGTCAGGAGTTTGAAACCAGCCTGAGCAAGAGCAAGACCCCATCTCTACTATAAATAGAAAGAAATTAATTGGCCAACTAATACATATAGAAAAAATTAGCCGGGCATGGTGGCGCATGCCTGAAGTCCCAGCTACTCGGGAGGCTGAGGCAGCAGGATTGCCTGAGCCCAGGAGTTTGAGGTTGCTGTGAGCTAGGCTGATGCCACGACACTCACTCTACTAGCCTGGGCAACAAAGTGAGACTCTGTCTCAAAAAAAAAAAAAAATTATAAAAATCCAAGTTTCAAGATAATATAATATTCCATCAAATGGATATACTGTTATTTTTAGCCACTATTTTATGATTGAATATTTAAAATATTTTCATGTTAGTTTTCTTTGTCATTAATATCTTTTCAGACAAATATTTGTCTTCTTTGATGGCTGTTTCCTTAGCATTCATTTCTAGAAGGTTAAAGGCCCAAGATTGGGAATCTTGCTTTATTTTTTTCAGTGCATAGAAAGGAATTTTTAAAATTGAAAACAATATATATAATATTAACAAACCTCATTTTCTTTAGGAGATACTTCTAAAGGAGGCATAGCTGAAATTACTCAATCCAATTTGAAATCAGGCATCACTACCACTACTGGAGATTCAGACACTGTATCACATTTATCCTTGTCCCCTGAGGACCTGTCTCAGTCAGCAGTAAGTTCTCCTCAAGACAATATTATTGGTCAACACACTGATACTTTCAACCAAAAGACATTAGCAGATACTCATCTAACAGAAGAGACTCTGAAAGTCTCAGCTATTCCTGAACCAACTGACCAGAAGACTAGGACACCAACAGTACCCTCTAGTTCCTACTCACAAAGGGGGAAGCCCAATATTTTCTACCGACAGGGCTTGCCAGACAGTCATCTAACTGAAGAGGCTCTGAAAGTTTTAGGTGTCCCTGGACCAGCTGACCAGAAGACCGGGATACCAACTATAACCTCTACTTCTCACTCACATAGAGGAAAGCCTGTTATTTTCTACCAACAGGCTTTGACAGGTAGTCCAATACCTGAAGAAGCTCTGAAAGTTTCTGCTGTTTCTGGACCAGCTGACCAGAAGACTCGGACAGCACCAGTACCCTCTACGCCCTACTCATATAGAGAGAGGCCCAGTACTTTTTACCAACAAGAGCTGTTGGACGTTAAGCAGACTGAAGAGGCTCTGAAAGTTTCTGCTGTTTCTGGACCAGCTGACCAGAAGACTCGGACAGCACCAGTACCCTCTACTCCCTACTCATATAGAGAGAGGCCCAGTGTTTTTTACCAACAAGAGTTGCCAGACGTTAAGCAGACTGAAGAGGCTCTGAAAGTTTCAGCTGTTTCTGGACCAGCTGACCAGAAGACTCGGACAGCACCAGTACCCTCTACTCCCTACTCATATAGAGAGAGGCCCAGTGTTTTTTACCAACAAGAGTTGCCAGGCATTAAGCAGACTGAAGAGGCTCTGAAAGTTTCAGCTGTTTCTGGACCAGCTGACCAGAAGACTCGGACAGCACCAGTACCCTCTACTCCCTACTCATATAGAGAGAGGCCCAGTGTTTTTTACCAACAAGAGTTGCCAGGCATTAAACAGACTCAAGAGGCTCTGAAAGTTTCAGGTGCTCCTGGACCAGCTGACTATAAGACTGCAATACCAACAGTACCCTCTAGTTCATACTCACAGAGAGAGAAGCCTGGTATTTTCTACCAGCAAGCCTTGCCAGACAGTCATTTGCCTAAAGAGGGTCTGAAAGTTTCAGCTGCTCCTGGACCAGCCATCCAAACAACTGGCATACCAACTGTAACCTCTACTTCCTACTCACAAAGAGAGAAGCCTGGTATTTTCTACCAACAGATCTTGCTAGATAGTCATCTACCCAAAGAGGATCAGAAAGTTTTAGCTGCACCTGGACCTGCTGACCATAAAACTGGCATACCACCAACTGTAATCTCTACTCCCTACTCAGATAGAGAGAAGCCTGGCATTTTCTACCAGCAGGCCTTAGCAGGTAGTCATATACCTGAAGAGGCTCTGAGAGTTTCATTTGTTCCTGGACCAGTAGACCAGACAACTGGCATAGCAACTGTAACCTCTACTTCCAAATCACAACATAGAGAAAAGCCAGGTGTTTTTTACCAGCAGGATTTACCAGGTAGTCATCTGGCTGAAGAGGCTCAAAAAGTTTTAGTTGTTTCTGGACCAGCTGACCAGACGACTGGCATACCAACTGTAACCTCTACTTCCTACTCACATAGAGAGAAGCCTGGCATTTTCTATCAACAGGTCTTGCCAGGTAGTTATATACCTAAAGAGACTCTGAGAGTTCCATTTGCTCCTGGTCCAGCTGACCAGAAGACTGGCAGACCAACTGTAACCTCTGCTTCCAACTCACATAGAGAGAAGCCCATTATTTTCTATCAAGAAGCCTTGCCAGATACTCATCTACCTGAAAAGGCTCAGAAAGTTTCACCTTTTCTTGGATCAGCTGACCAGAAGACTGACATACCAACTGCAACCTCTCCTTCCTACTCACCAATAGAGAAGCCCATTATTTTCTATCAACAGACTTTGTCAGACAGTCATCTAACTGAAGAAGCTCAGAAAGTTTCATTTGTTTCTGGACCTGCTGACCAGAAGACTGGCATACCAACTGTAACTTCTACTTCCTACTCACAGAGAGAGAAGCTTGGTATTTTCTACCAGCAGGGCTTGCCAGGTAGTCATCTAACTGAGGAAGCTCTGAAAGTTTCCGCTGTTCCTGAATCAACTGACCAGAAGACTGGCACACCTACGGTATCCCCCACTTCCTACTCACTTGGAGATAAGCCCGTAATTTTTTACCCACAGGTCTTGCCAGATGGTCATCTAACTGAAGAAGCTCTGAAAGTTTCAGTTGTTTCTGGACCAGCTGACCAGAAGACTGGAATACCAACAGTATCTCCAGTTTCCTATTCACTTGGAGAGAAACCCATTATTTTCTACCAGCAGACCCTGTCAGATAGTCAGCTAACTAAAGAAAGTCTGAAAGTTTTAGGTGTTGCGGGACCAGTTGACCAGAAGACTGGGATACCTCCTGTAACGTATTCTTCCTACTCACAGAGAGAGAAGCCTATTATTTCTTACCAACAGGAGTTGCCAGATAGTCTTCTCACCAAAAAGGCTCTGAAAGTTTCAAATGTTCCTGAACCAGCTGGCCAGAAAACTGGAATACCAACAGTAACCTCTACTTCCTACTCACATAGAGAGAAGCCTAGTGTCTCTTACCAGCAAGACCTGCCTGAATTTGATGAAGAAGCTTTAATACTTTTAGGCATTGCTTCAGGAGTTGACCAGAGAAATGTTATACGAATAGTGCCCTCTGGTTCCTACTCACATAATGGGAAGCCCATTATTTCTTACCAGCAAGAGTTGCCAAATTATCCTGAAGAAGCTTTGAAAGTTTTAGTAGTTCCTGGAACAGCTGACCAGAAGACTGGCATACAAGTAGTGCCTTCTACTTCCTACTCACAGGGAGAACAGTCTAACATTTATCAGCAGGAGTTGCCAAGTCTTACTGAAGTAGCTTTGAAAGCGTTCGGGGTTTCTGGACCTGCTGACCAGAAGACTGAGATACAGAAAGCATCCTCTAGTTCCTACTCACATAGAGAGAAGCCCAGTATTTACCCTCAACAGGAGTTTCCAGATAGTCATCTTACTGATGAAGCTTTGAAAGTTTCAGCTGTTTTTGTACCAGCAGAGCAGGACACTGGGATACCAACAGGAATTCCTAATTACTACTCACCTCAAGAGAAACTCAAGATTTCAGCTGCGAATGTACTGGGCGTCCAGAAAACTGAGTTGCCAACAACTACCCCTAGCTCCTACTCATATGAAGAGACGCCCAGGATTTCAACTGTGATTGGACCAGATGACCAGAAGACTCCGTTACTGACAGTTTTTCGTAGCCCCTATTCTCAAAGAGTAAAGTCTGGTATTTTATTACAACAGCAGTTGCCAGATGGAGATCAAAGTGAAGATATTCTAAAGATTTCAACTGTCTCTGAACCAACTGATGTGAGTGCTGGGAAACCAATACCTCTCTCTAGTTCTTCTTTTCAGAGAGAGAAGCCTAATATTTTCTATCCGCAGGAATTGCCAGACACACATCTAACTGAAGATACTCTGAAGCTTTCAACAGTTCCTGGACCAGCTGACCAGAAAACGGTATTACCAGTGGTTTCTCCTAGTTCATTTTCACTCAGAGAGAAATCGAATATTTTCTATCAAAAGGATTTGCCAGATAGACATGTAACTGAAGATGCTCTGAAGTTCTCAGGTGGTCCTGGGCAAGCTGATCAAATTACTGGGTTGCAAACAGTTCCCTCTGATACTTATTCAGATGGTGAGAAGCACAAACTTGTTTCAAAGCATGTCCAAAGGCAAATAAATAATTTGAATTCTTCTGACTCCAGTGTTAGCTCAAACAGTATGCCTTTACATTCTCAGGCTGATGGTAAAGTTGTGATAAATAAACCAGAATCTGCAGGTGTTGTAGATATTGGCTCTGAGGAAATCCGGGATGCAGAAAATAGTTCCAAAACTCTTAAAGAGATTCAGACACTTTTAATGGAGGCAGAAAATATAGCACTGAAACGATGCAATTTTCCTGCTCCCCTTGTCCCTTTCAGAGACGTTGGTGATATTTCATTTGTACAATCTAAGAAAGTGGTTTGCTTCAAAGAACCCTCCATGACTGATGTGTGTAATGGTGATTTGCTTCAGAGACAGCCATGCACAGAAGAAAGCCCAAACAATAGGTGCATGCAGAAGGATATTGGCACGCAGACAAATTTGAAATGCCAGAAAGGCATTGAAAATTGGGAGTTTATTAGTGCCACTACAGTTAGAAGTCCTCTACAGGAAGCAGAAAGCAAAGCCAGTATGGCATTAGAAGAAACCCTTAGGAAATATGAAGCAGCCAACTCTGTGATGAGGTCTGAACCTGAAGTGTATAGTAGAACTATTGGGAATAAAATTATTATCCCTATGATGACCATCATAAAAAGTGATTCAGGTAGTGATATAAGTGATGGAAATGGTTCCTACTCATGGGACAGTAATTTACCAGAGTCTTTGGAATCAGTTTCCGATGTTCTTCTAAACTTCTTTCCATATGTTACACCGAAGACAAGCATAACAGATAGCAGAGAGGAAGAGGGTATGTCAGAGAGTGAAGATGGTGGTGGTAGCAGTGTAGATTCACTGGCTGGACATGTGAAAAACCTTCTGAAATGTGAATCCTCATTGAATCATGCTAAACAAATACTCAGAAATGCAGAGGAAGAGGAATCTCGGGTACGAGCACGAGGTAAGAACTGATAATTTGTCATAAAGGTGGATTCGGGCTTATCAGCATTGTAGTTTAATTTGTTTAAAGTTAGATATTTGGAGTTCTAAATTTATTTTTCTATAAAACTGTTAGAATGAGTATATTTTCTACTAACAATCCAGAAAAAGCCCATGTAACCAATAATATAGTTACATTATAGTATTAATAGTACTAGTCTGAGTTTAGGGTCTCAGGGAGGGGAGATTCTGGTATCTAACAGACTAAGGAGGCGGCTTAGGCTTCCAAGCTCCTAAAGCTGTTGTGTTCCCTGATCCTCCTATTATAGTCTCCTTATTTGGGGGGTAAAAAAAGCCTCCAGTTTGTTCTGCTCTAAATTCTTCTGTGTCCTCAGACTACATAATATTTTCTCTTCCCTTTTTCTAATAAAATTCTTAGAGCTGTTCTCAGACATTAGGGAAAAAGACTTAGCAAAGTATTTCACACTAAAACTTGGGTTAGAGGTTTAAAAGAGAATATTTAGTACTTCCAGTAATCTCTAATAGTAGCATTCCATTAAAAACAATACCAAAAATCTTTAGGACAATGTGAAGAATATATTTTGAGGGACAATTTATAAGCAGTTCAGGCCTGCCTAGGAATATTCCCTTGAGGTTAACTTCTTACACTGTTTCTTGTACATTTTGATTTTACAAAAAAAAACCTCCAAGTTTTATTTATTATTTTTAAATACCAACTCTCATGGAAGTGTCAATAACTGTAGCTGGAGCTAAAAGGGGAGGCAAAGGGACTCTTAATTAGGAGGGAGATCAAGATAAAAATGACTGAATATCATATTTAAAGTGGTCTTTTTGTAGAAATATCTACAGTATGGTTTCTAAAAATCAGACTTTTCCATCTGATCTCGTCTGATCTTGAAACTAAGGAGGGTCGGGCCTGGTTAGTACTTGAATGGGAGACTGCCTGGGAATACCAGGTGCTGTAGGCTTTTTTTTTAAAAAAGAAAACAAAATCTATATTATAATAAATTTAATATAATTGAAAAAATAAGTAAATAAAAATCAGACTTTTCAGTGAAATGATCTTTGTCAAGAATTTCTATTAGGTTGTCATATAATTGAGAACACATGCCTTAGCATGTGATAGGCATTAAATTGCATATGTTAATGATCTTCTGTGTTCTTATAATCGTTGACAAATTGTCACTTTTGCAATTTATTGTCTCAAGTGTTTTTGTGCTTTCTCTCCAGCCTGGAATATGAAGTTTAATTTGGCACATGATTATGGATACTCCATTTCAGAATTAAATGAAGATGACAGGAGAAAAGTAGAAGAGATCAAGGCAAAATTATTTGGTCATGGGAGAACAACTGACTTGTCCAAGGTATAAAAGAAATCTAGAAATGAGAAAATGTAAAAGAATGGGTGATGGAATTTATATCCCTTGGTTATTGATAATTGGCTAAAGTGTTAGAAGTCTTAATTCTTCAAAAGTCAAGATGTAAGGATGAGATTCTGTAATTTTTGATTATTTCTGAATTCATCTATGAGAAAAATTTATCTTCGTAGGAAAAAAAGAACTGATTTACTTGTTTTAGCAATATATTATTAAAGCAGACACACTAACACCCTTATTTTCCCTTGAGGGCGCTATCTTGAAATGCAGATAAATTACAGCTATTTTTAGATGTGTATTTTCTGCTTAAGAATACAGAGCTATAACAGCTTATGTATAAATGACTTTCTTTTTAATGGTACTTATTTTCCTTCTATTATGAACTATTTCATGCATAGATGAGAGTATATATGGATCATTTATATAAAGAATAAAGGCAAGCAAAAATAATTCTTGTATATTGGCTATTCAGCTTGAAATATAGAACATTTCGAATACTATTGAAGTTCTTTGTGTCCCTTTCCTCAGTCTTATCTTGACATGTATTGATTTCCCTCCTCTTCAGTATGGTTTTGAACTCTGTATAGATGGTATCAACATGGTATATATTTTTCTGAGAGTTGGGTTTTTCACACAGCCTTAGGTTTTTGAGATTCTTCTATCTAGATGTACATAATTTTAGTTTATTCATTATTACTGTATAGTATTCCAGTGTGTGAATATATCACAGTTTATCCATTCTCCTTGGGATAAGGCATTTGCTCTGCTATTATGAATAGTAATAGGATATGATAATACCTGTCTTATAAGATTTTCATATGGATTGTATGAGATAATGCCAACAAAATGCTTAGTAGAATGTGATATCTAGTTAGTGCTCAATAACTGGTAGCTATGATTATTATTAATTCTATATGAATTGATACAGCTATCATATGTTTGCATTTTATAGCCTGATTCATACAGAATTTCTTAGAAAACTACTCTTCAGTGATATTTGTTTTTTTTTTTTTTTTTTGCATATTTGTGAACGAGCCTACTAATTCAGTGATATATTAATAGCTTAATTATTTGGCTTATCTCAACTTTGGAAAAGCTTTTTAAAAGTATAAAAAATTAGATTAGATTTTAGGTTTTACATAAATGATTGTGAAAAACAAAATTAACAAATGATAAAATGAATGGATAATTAGTTGTCTTAGCACTATTTTTTTTTAAAGTACCTATTTTTCCCAGTGATCTGCGTTTCCCTTAATTTTTAAAATTTTTCATGTGTTGATATTTCCAGACCCCTCAGCAATCAGATTGCCTCCCTTTGGGTAGACTCTAGTTTGTCTGTGTTTTTCTTAAAACAGGGTATGCTGAATTAGATGAAACACAGAATTTCACATGTGATCTGACCAGCATAAAGAATTACCATATTTCGTAATTCTCTTTCTGCCAATGAATTCTGAGATTTTTAATGGTCACAGTGTATTTGGGCGTTTTTTCAGAAACACAAACTGCTGCCAAGATTTCTGTTCTCATTTCTTGTCTCTATATAATGCTTTTAAAAACTCTGCTGTATTTCTTTTTTTTTTTTAATTTTAGCGAATTATGGGGGTACAAGTGTTAAGGTTATGTATATTGCCCATGCCACCCTCCCCCCTCAAGTCAGAGCTTCGATAAAAACTCTGCTGTATTTCTTTTTATTGGTTTTACATCGGTGTTCAAGCCTATTGGAATGATTTTAATCTAAATTTGGTGATTTATTAAATATCTCTTCCAGCATTTTGCCATTTGTATAATTGGGAACTCTTTTTATCCAAATTAGTGATACAAGTCTTTACTAAGACATTTTCCAGAACATATACATACTATATAGCTTATCTGGAAATGATTATGTGAAAATACTAAAATTTACTTGGCAAATACTAAAGCTGTAAGAATTTTTAAAACAGAAAAGTTTTTATGAAAGATGTTGGGGATGATGATTATTATGAAAGCTTGAAAGATGTGATGAGAGGAGGTTGAGCATGGAGTGTTCAAAAAATTGTAAGATATGGATTGTTGGAAAGGAGGAAGAGAAATATATTTTGGGATGAGTATAAGTCTCATCGTGCCCAGTTTTAAGAGGCTGTAATAAGTTTATTTTTCTCAGTTTATTTTTCTCAGTTTATTTTTCTCAGTTTGCTTCCTAGTGATATGTCAGGAGTATCAGGGTAATAAGAAGCCACAAAATAAAAATGACATTTTTAAAGTATTAGTTTTATATAGTAGTATATTTTAAATGTTTTTAGTTAACATTTTGTTTTGAAATAATTGTAGTTTCACATGCAAGAGATAATATGAAGAGATCACGTGTACCTTTTATCTAATTTTCCCCAAATGTAACATTTACAAAACTATAGTGATATATCACAACCACAATATTGATACTGATACAGTCAAAACACACAGAACATTTATATCATAGCAGGGGTGCCTCATGATGCCCTGGAATAGCTACATCTACTTCTTTCCTGTGCCTACCATGTACTTAACCCCTAGCAACTACTAATTTTCTCCCCATTTCTATAATTTTATAATTTCAAGGATGTCATATACATGAAATCATATAGTATGCAACCATATTGTTTTCTTTTTTCACTCAGCATAATTATCTGGAGATTCATCCAGATTGTTGTATGTATCAGTAGTTTTTGTTTTTATTGCTATGTAGTATTTCATGGTTTAGATGTACCACAGTTTAAATATTCACCTATTGAAGGACATCTTGGTTGTTTTCCAGTTTTTGGCTTTGCAAATAAAGCTACTATAAATATTTATGTTCGAGTTTCTGTGTGAACATAAGTCTTTCTGTGGGATAAATGCCCAGGATTGTAATTGCAATTGCTGGATCATATGGTAGTTGCATATTTAGTGTTTTTAATTTTTTTTTTTTATTTTTTTGGAGAGAGAGGTCTTGCTATGTTGCTCAGGCTGGTCTTGAACGTCTGGCCTCAGGTGATCTTTCTGCCTGCCAAAGTCCTGGGATTACAGGTGCGAGCCACCATGCCCAGCCCATGTTTAGTTTTTTGAGAGACAGCTACACCATTTTCCAGGGTGGCTGTACCATTTTATATTCCCACCAGCAGTGTATGAGCAATCTATTTACTCCATATCCTCACCAGCATTTGATGTTGCTACTATTTTTTATTTTACCCATTCTAATAGAGAAATAGTGATATCTTATTGTGGTTTCAATTTGCATTTCCTTAATGGTTTTTGATGTTGAACACCTTTTCATATCTTTATTTACTATCTCTGACTCCTATTCAGTGAAATATCTATGTCTTTTGCCATTTTCTAATTGGATTTTATTTTTAACTATTGAGTTCTTTGAATATGTTAGACACAAGTCCTTTATTGGCTGTGAGGTTTGCAAATGTTAACATTTTCTTTCAGCCTGTAGCTGGGAAACAGAGGGACATCTCGTTTTGCTGGGTGGGTATGAAAGTCTAGACTTCCCACGTGATCTTCACTGATACCAGAGGGGAGGGCTAACTCATTGTCAGCCAGCAGGGGTGAAAGTAAGTCATGGGCTCCTACTTGGCCTTCTCTGTAGCACCCTGGCATGGGTGTTGTGCTGCCTCATTATAGTTTGCAGCAAGAGTAGAAGTCTAGGCTCCTTGCTTGGCTATTGCTGATGTAGGTGTGGGTGGGGCTACAGCTTTTCCTGTGGTGGTTGGCTGGAGTAAAGCAGTTGTGGTCTAAAAGTTTTCTATCTTGCTAGGATGCACTTTTACTGGTTTTTGGCAAGTGAGAGCAAATTTTTGTTAGGGCTTTTGTCTGTGTTGTTGTTCTTGTTGGCTTCTTTAACTCTAGGTCTGTATATATGAGACAAAAAGAAAACCCAGGGATCACAACACCATATTATTCCTCAGGTCCCTAGATCTCTAGTCATTCTGCTTTCTTCTCTACATCTTTCAGATTCTTCTTACATTTGTTTTATATGTACTGTTCAGGTAGTTTCATTCTACTTAGTAGGAGAATAGGGAAAAGTACATCTCTCTATTCCATCATGTGGGAAGATTCAGCATAATTTAAAATATTTTCATATGAAATCGAATGTTGCTATATCATCAAACAGAATGCCAAATTATAATGACTTTTTAGATAAAACATAGAAACCTTAAAGAAATTTTATATTTGTGGTAGCTTTTGATATTGATCCCATGACCAAGGAAAAGATACTAGGTTTTTTTTTTTTTTCACTGCTCCTAGGGGTTTTATTAGGATGTAGGTCAAACCTCTAAAGTAGAGAGCCAAAAATACAACAGCTTAAATAAAGTAGAATTTTATTTTATTTTTTTCATGTCATAGTCCAGGGAAGGTGAGCTCTGTTCCTTGAGGTCTCCAAGTACTCATGCTGGCTAGGCAACTGAGCCATCCTTACACTTGGCTTCCAAGGTTGTTCCAGGCATCACCATTTTCAGTGGGCGGGAATAATGGTGATGGTAGTGGCAGTGAAGGTCGAGAACTTGATTTTAGGGACAGGAAGTGGAAGTTGTATTTAACACTTTTGCTCATATTACATTTGGCTAAACCTAGTCATATGATTACAGCTAGCTGCAAAAAAAGAAACAAGGAATGTCTCTCATTTGGTGGCTATGTGGCTAGCAAAAGTTTGCATGAGGGAAGGAGGGTGAGAGTATATACTGGGGGATGATAGTAGTCTTTGCTCTGTTTACTTTAATGGAAAATTATGAGAATTCCCTGAGTGGTCTTTGTTATCATGAGTGTTTTTTATTCTATGATTAACTATCTTTTTCTTGCTGTGTTCTTTAACCTTTTTTATTATAAAAGGATGACATGACCTTCATGGTCAAATCTTAGCCTGGATATAAAACTGATTTTTATATAACTATTTGTACTACTTCAAGTAAGAACCTGTTTATATCTTCTAGGGTTTACAGAGTCCACGGGGAATAGGATGCAAGCCAGAAGCTGTATGTAGTCACATTATTATTGAGAGCCATGAAAAAGGATGTTTCAGGACTCTAACTGCTGCTGAACAATCACAATTGGACAGCCACACTTGTGTTTTCAGATCTTCTGACCCCTCAGAGATGATCAGAGGACGGCGGAGCCCATCATCATGGAAAGCTGAGCACATCAACCTTTCCACATCCCTAGACCAGAACAACCCCCATCTCAAAGTTTGGAATTCCTTACAGTTACAAAGTGATTCCCCATTCCAAGACTTTGTATCTGATGACTTCAAAATTAGCAAGGGTCTTCGAATGCCATTCCATGAAAAGATGAACGCTTTTGTGCCACCTAAAGAAGTAGATTTTCATTCTTCATCACAAATGCTGCCCCCAGAACCCACGAAAAAGTTTACTACCTCCATCACTTTTTCATCTCACCGACATTCTAAATGCATTTCAGATTCCTCTATGTTAAAGGTTGGTGTTTCTGAAGGTAGCCAGTGTACTGGAGCATCTGTGGGGGTATTTAATTCTCATTTCACTGAAGAGCAATATCCTCCTAGAGATCTAAGTCAGCAAACCTCTTCCCCTTCGTCATTTAAAACATGTAGTCATTCATCAGATAAAGATGTGACTATTTTAGCAGAAGGTAGTAGGAAAAGCCAGAAATTACCTGTTAATTTTAAGCATTCTCATAAAGAAGAAAAATGCTTAGAAAGATCAGATTTTAAAGGCAGTCATTCTGAACCCAGTGCCAGTGCAAATTGTAGCAATTTTAAGGAAGTTCAGTTTTCTGATAACCATACCCTCATTAGCATGGGCAGACCAAGTTCCACCCTAGGAGTAAAACAGAAGAATGTAACTATAACTCCAGATATTCCTTCTTCCATTTTTCTTGAACAACGAGAGCTCTTTGAACAAAGCAGAGCCCCACATGCAGATCACCATGTGAGGAAACAACATTCTCCCCCTCAATGTCAGGATTATTATGTAGCTCCAATCCTTCCTTCTTGTTTTTTACTTGAACAACGAGAACTCTTTGAACACACTGTAGCCCCACATGTAGATCATCAGTTGAGAGAAAACTATTTTCTCCTTTCTCAAGGTCAGGATTATATAGCTTCAGACCTTCCTTCTCCCATTTTTCTTGAACAACGTCAAAGCAAAGCCCCATGTGTAGATGACTACATGAAAAAACACCATTTCCCCTTTCCTCAAGGTCAGGATTCTGTAGTAGAAAAGAATGATCAACATAAGCCTAAATCACATACTTCAAATATGATAAGTGTTGAAGCCAAGTTCAGTAATGTCTCCCAGTTACCCCCAAATTACTGTACATTAGAAACATCTGCATCTACTCCACCTTCAAATAGAAAAGCACTTTCTTGTGTTCGTATAACTCTTTGTCCCAAGACTCCTTCCAAATTGGATAGTGGAACCTTAGATAAAAGATTTCATTCATTGGATGCTGCTTCTAAAACAAGGATGAATAGTGAGTTTAACTTTGACCTACAACCTATATCTTCAAGATCATTGGAACCAACCTCCAAATTATTGACCAGTAAACCTATAGCACAGGATCAAGAATGTTTAGGTTTTCTAGGACATAAATCTACATTGGACTTTCAAGTCGTACAGTCTTCTCTTCCAGACAGTAATACTGTTACTCAGGACTTGAAAACCATACCTTCTCAGAATAGACAGATAGTAACCTCAAGGCAAACACAAGTGAACATTTCGGATTTGGAAGGATATTCCAATCCAGAGGGGACTCCGATATCTGCAGATCGGTGAGTCTCATTGTGATAACAAGCAAGCTGATGGAATTTGTGATAAAGGGTTTAAAATGCTTTAAGCAGATTTAAGTGCTTGGGGGAAAGGTGGTGTGATTTCTCTGATGGGAGGTTGTTTCTGGCTAATCTCTTAGAAGTCTTTCAAGGAATAAATATGTAAGTAAGAAAAAAACGTGAAAGTAATGTATTTATACTTTCAAAGGGCTTTTGACAAAGCTTAACATCAAGTGTTTTAAAAAATTGTATTTCTTTGAGAAGAATCTTTGATCATCCAATGGTACAATTACTAATTCCCTATTTATTGTGTTGGAGATAATGCTGAAGATCTCCTTTGGGAGCTTGTGTACATGCATACTGTCTCTTTCTGTTTCTGTCTCTCTTTGTCCCCCTCTGTCTTCCCCTCTCCCTCTCTCTCTCCTCCTTATCTCTGGTTTCATTTCAGGATTTCTCTCAAATATTTAGTATTTTACAAAGAAAAAAATGTAGCTTTCCAGTGGAGAATTTTGGTAGATACCACTTTAAGTGATTAAGATTAACATCGCCAGTGAAGCATATCAACATTGTGTTCCCTGATGTGATGCCTCATCTCACAATGTATTGTAGGAGAGGAAACTGAATTCAGGGATAAATGCATTAGATTTATGTTATTAAGCCTAATTTTAGTGCTGTGTCATTAATTCTGTTTTGCCTTAATGAGTCTCTTACAATGTGGCAAAACAAAATTACTTGTGTGTTTAATGTTTCTTATTGTCGAGAAGGTATCAAACCACAGTAGAAAGCACTAGGCTTAGAAAGGAGGAAGGGAATAAATGTTTATTCCACATCCACATGGGATAGTAGTCGTGGCAATGAGGGACTTAAATGTGCTATCTTATTTAGTCTTCATAATTTTGTAAGTCCCACAAAGTAGGTGGTGACATCCTTGTTTACCCACTGGAAAACTGAGACACTGACACTGTTACTTGTGCCAAGTGATGCTGTTTGTAAGCAGAAGAATGGACATTCAAATGCTGTCTGTTTAATCAAAGCAAGAGCTTGTTCCCCTACATAGCACTGTCCCCTGCAATTCTGAACCCTACTTCTGATTCTTCTTCCAGCCATGATCTTGGACACTCATTCAGTATCTTTGGCACTTGTGGGAGATTATGGAAGGAAAAGTTTGGAAAGCTGACTTACAGAGGAGTTGTAGAAATAGTACAAAGAGTTTCCATATTAGTTATCTTTTGCTTATAACATATTGCCCTGAAATGTAGCAACTTAAAACAGTAAATGTCTGAAAGTGTCTGTAGGTCAGAAATCCAGGCTTAGTTTATATGGGTACTTCTGGCTTAGGTTCTCTCACAAGATTGCAAACAAGGCTTTGGCTGCAACTTGGACTCATCTGAAGGCTCATTTGAGAGGGTGTGCTTCCAAGCTCACTCACATGGCTTTGGCTAGAGACATTTATGACATTTAATCTTCTCTCAGTAAGCAAGTGAGAGAGCAAGAGAGGGTGCTTAAGACAAAAGCCATAGTCTTTCTGTAACCTAACATTGAAAGTGACTTCTCAGACCTCTCCCATGTTCTGTTCACTAGAAATGAGCCATTCTATGTACCCTGACACTCAGGGGTTGGGAGTTACACATGAGCATGAATGACAGGAGGTAGAGATCCTTGAGGGATATTTTAGAGGTTTCCATGTACCCTTTACTGAAGCTTCTCCTTATGTTAACATCTTACTGTAACATTGTAACCATAAAATCTTTATCAAGACTAAGAAATTATCCTTGGTATAAAACTATAACAAAAGTATAGACTGCTTGGATTTCGCCAGGTTTTTCCACAAATGAACCTTTTTTGTTTCAGATCCAACCCAAGATCCCTTCATGCATTTTAGTTGTCATGTCTTCTTAATCTCCTCCAATCTGTGACAGTTTTTCAGTCTTTACTTGTCTTTCATGACCATGACACTTTGAAAAGTGCTGAGCAGTTATTTTAAAGAAAATCCTTCAATTTAGCTTTGTCTGATGTTGTCTCAAGATTAGATTGAGGCTATGGATTCTCAGTACGTCATAATAGGGAGCACATTATGTTGATATGCATTATTGGTGACGTCAACCCCGATCATTTGGATAAAGTAGTGTCTGCCAGGATTCTCCATGTAAAGTTACTCTTTTTCCTTTATAGATACCAAATATTTCAGGAGGATTTGTTAGTCTATGCAAATATCCTGTTTCTGCTTGACATATGACCACTACTTTTAGCAAGTAGTCAGTGGATCTTGGCTGTCACAGTTATTACTGTAGTATTGTAATGGTGTTTTTCTATGTCTTTCATTTCTTCTACATTCATTAATTGGAATTCTTCTGTAAGGAAGAACTGTTGTTTCTTCACGATTTATTTATTCTTTCAGTTATTTATTTACATTAGTATAGACTCATAAGTATTTTTTTAATTTTAAAATATTAGGAGGGTACAAATGTTTTTGTTACATGGATAGCTTTTATATTGCTTAAGTCAAGGCTGTTAGTGTGACTATCATCTGAATAGCCTTCATTGTATCTGTTAGGTAGGTTTTTACCATTCCCCTTCTCCCTCTCCCAGTCTTAATTTCCAATGACTTTTACTTCTCTCTGTGCCTATCAGTTAGTTCCAAATTGTTAGAGAATACATGTGGTGTTTGTTTTCTATTCTTGAGCTATTAGGTTGGTACTAAAGTAACTGAGGTTTTAGCATTGTCGAAATTTCCCGCTTGATATTGGAATGCATTCTTAAATGTGGTTATGTTATACATCATTTTAATGCACATTTCTTGATGTATATTTTTTGCTAATGACTTATTGTCGTTTATATTTATTTTAGACTATGGGAATGAATGTTAGACAAAAAGCAAATTCGAGCAATTTTCTTATTTGAGTTCAAAATGGGTCACAAAGCAGCGGAGACAACTAGCAACATCAACAATGCATTGGGCCCAGGAACTGGTAAAAACCATACAGTACAGTGGTGGTTCAGGAAGTTTTACAAAGGAGATGAGAGCGTTGAAGATGAGGAGCACAGTGGCCGGCCACTGGAAGTTGACAATGACAAATTGAGAGCAATCATTGAAGCTGATCCTCTGACAGCTACATGAGAAGTTGCCAAAGAACTCAAGGTCAACCATTCTATGTGTCATTCGGCATTTGGAGCAAATTGGAAAGGTGAAAAAGCTGGATAAGTGGGTGCCTCATGAGCTGACCGAAAATCAAAAAAATTATTGTTTTGAAGTGTTGTCTTCTTTTATGGTATGCAACAACAACGAACCATTTCTTGATCAGATTGTGACATGCAATGAAAAGTGGATTTTATGTAACAACCAGCTCAGTGATTGGACCAAGAAACAGCTCCAAAGCACTTCTTAAAGCCAAACTTGCACCACAAAAAGGCCATGGTCACTGTTCGGTGGTGCACTGCCAGTCTGATCCACTCCAGCTTTCTCAATCCTGGTGAAACCATTACATGTGAGAAGTATGCTCAACAAATCGATGAGATGTACCGAAAACTGCAGTGCCTGCAGCTGGCATTGGTCAACAGAAAGGGCCCAATTCTTTTCCACGATAGTGCCCACTGCATGTCACACAGCTAATGCTTCAAAAGTTGAAGGATCTTTTGTATAAAAGAACTTTCCTTTGGGTAGATACTGAGGAGTGGGATTGCTGGGTTGAATGTTAAGTCTATATTTATTTATTTTAGAAATATCCATACTGTTTTCCATAGAGGTTGTACTAATTTGCAGTTCCACAACAGCGTGTAAGTGTTCCTTTTTCTCTGCATCCATGCCAGCATCTAGTGTTTTTTGACATTTTAGTAGCCATTCTGACACAGGAAAGGTGATATCTCATTGTGGTTTTAATTTGCATTTCCCTGATGATTAGTGATATTGAGCACTTCTTCATGTTTATTGGTCATTTGTCTTCTTTTGAAAAGCTTCTGTTTATGTCTTTTGCCCGCTTCTTAATAGGGTTGTTTTTTTCTTGCTGATTTGTTTGAGTTCTTTGTATTATGTTAGTGCAAAAGTAATTGTGGTTTCGGACCATGATTTTTAAATCATCATGACTAGATTCAAACACATCTTTATTAATCAAAATAGGAACCATTATAATCAACATATTTTTGCTGATGAGAATAAGTTTGTTTATTCCTGTAGCATAAAAATCCATGCTTTGGGATTCAACACACTCTTGGAAAGCATTTTCTGCATCCTGCTGGTTGTGGAAGCATTTTTCCTGCAAAAAGTTGTCGAGATGTTTGAATAAGTGGTAATCGGTTGGCGAGAGGCCGGTGACTGTGGTGGATGAGGCAAAACTTTGTAGCCCAATCCGTTCAACTTTTGAAGCATTGGTCGTGCGATGTGTGGTTGGGCGTTGTCGTGGAGAAGAATTGGGCCCTTTCTGTTGACCAATGCCGGCTGCAGGCGTTGCAGTTTTCGGTACATCTCATAACTTTGCTGAGCATACTTCTCACATGTAATGGTTTCACCAGGATTGAGAAAGCTGGAGTGGATCAGACCAGCAGCGCACCACCAAACAGTGACCATGACCTTTTTTTGGTGTAAGTTTGGCTTTGGGAAATGCTTTGGGGCTGCTTCTCGGTCCAACCACCGAGATGGTCATTGTCATTTGTCACATAAAATCCACTTTTCCTCACATGTCACAATCTGATCAAGAAATTGTTGTGTACAATGAGAGAAGACAACACTTAAAAACAATGATTTTTTTGATTTTCAGTCAGCCCATGAGGCACCCACTTATCCAGCCTTTTCACCTTTCCAATTTGCTTCAAATGCTGAACAACCATAGAATGGTTGACCTTGAGTTCTTTGGCAACTTCCCATGTAGTTGTCAGAGGATCAGCTTCAATGATTGCTCTCAATTTGTCGTCAACTTCCGACAGCTGGCCACTGTGCTCCTCATCTTCAAGGCTCTCATCTCCTTTGTAAAACTTCTTGAACCACCACTGTACTGTACATTTGTTAGCAGTTCCCGGGCCCAATGTGGTTGTTGATGTTGCTAGTTGTCTCGGCTGCTTTGTGACCCATTTTGAACTCAAATGAGAAAATTGCTCGAATTTGCTTTTTATCTAACATCATTTCCATAGTCTAAAATAAATATAAAATGAACAAGTAATAAGTCATTAGCAAAAAATATACATCAAGAAATGTGCATTAGGCCGGGCACGGTGGCTCACGCCTATAATCCTAGCTCTCTGGGAGGCCGAGGTGGGTGGATCATTTGAGCTCAGGAGTTCGAGACCAGCCTGAGCAAGAGCGAGACCCCATCTCTACTATAAAAACGGAAAGAAATTAATTGGCCAACTAATATATATAGAAAAAAAAAATTAGCCGGACATGGTGGCGCATGCCTGTAGTCCCAGTTGCTTGGGAGGCTGAGGCAGCAGGATTGCTTGAGCCCAGGAGTTTGAGGTTGCTGTGAGCTAGGCTGATGCCATGGCACTCACTCTAGCCTGGGCAATAAAGTGAGACTCTGTCTCAAAAAAAAAAAAAAAAGTGCATTAAAATGATGTATAACATAACCACATTTATTTAAGAATGTATTCCAATATCAAACAGGAAATTTCAACAATGTTTAAACTGCAATTATTTTGCACCAACCTAATACAAAGAATTCAAACAAATCAGCAAGAATTTGTTTCTGGATATTAGCCCTTTATGTGATGTATAGTTTGTGAATATTTTCTCCCATTCTGCAGGTTGTCTATTTACTGTGCTGATTATTTTCTCTGCTGTGAAGAAGCCTTTTAATTTAATCAACTCCCATTTATTTTTGTTGTTGCTGTAATTGCCTTTGGGGTGTTAGTCATAAATTCTTTGCCTGGGACAATGTCTAGAAGAGTTTTTCCGACATTTTCTTCTAGAATTTTTATGGTTTCATGCCTTACATTTAATTTTTTATCCATCTTGAATTAATTTTTATAAATGGCAAAAGATAGAGGTCCTGTTTCATTGTTCTGCGTGTGGCAATCCAATTTTTCCAGCACCATTTATTGACTAAGACTTCTTTTCCCCAGTGTATGCTGTTGTCTGCTTTGTCTAAGATCAGTTAGTTGTAGGTAGATGGTTTTATATCAGGTTCTCTGTTTTGATCCATTGGTCTATGTTTCTATTTTTGTATCAATACAATGCTGTTTTGATCACCATAGACTTCCTATATAGTTTGAAGTCTAGTAATGTGATGCCTCCAGATTTGTTCTTTTTGCTTGAGATTGCTTTTGCTATTTGGGTTCTTTTTTGTTTCCGAATGAAGCTTAGGATTATTTTTTTCTAGATCTGTGAAATATGACTTTGGTATTTTGATGATGATTGTGTCAAATCTGTAAATCACTTTGGGCACTATGGACATTTTAAAGATGTTGATTCTACTGATCCTTGAGCATGAGAATTTTTTTCCATTTGTTTATCTGTGACTTTTTTTCATCAGTGTTTTGTAGTTTTCCTCGTAGAGATCTTTCATCTCCTTGGTTAAGTATATTCCTAAGTTTTTTATTTTCTTTGTAGCTATTGTGAATGGTATAGAGTTTTTGATTTGACTGTAAGCTTGACTGTTACTAGTTTATGTAAATGCTGCTGACTTGCATACACTGATTTTATAATCTGAGACTTTTCTGAATTTATTTATCAATTCTAGAGTCTTTTTGTGAAGACTTTGGGATTTTCTAGATACAAGATCATGTTATCAATGAAAAGCAATAGTTTGACTTCCTCTTTCCTGATTTGGATACCCTTTATTTCTTTCTCTTATCTGATTGCTCTGGGTAGGACTTCCAGTACTATGTTGAATAGAGGTGGCAACAATAGGCACCCTTGTCTTGCTCCAGTAAGAACTTGCTTCCAGATTTTGTCCATTCAGTATGATGTTGGCTGTGGGCTTGTCATGTAATGCTTTTATAATTTTTGAGATATGTTAACCTAGTTTTTGAGAGTTTTTATCGTGAAACGAAGCTAGATTTTGTTAAATGCTTTTTCTGCATCTATTGAGATGATCATATGATCTTTGTTTTTGCTTCTGTTTATGCGACGAATCACATTTATATATTGATTTACATCTGTTGAACCATCCCTGAGTGGTCTTACATGTGTTGCATCCCTGAGATAAAGCCCACTTGGTTAGAGTGGATTACTTTTTTGATGTGCTGTTTAATTCAGTTTGCTAGTATTTTATTAAGGATTTTTGCTTCTATATTCATAAGGAATATTGGTCTATAGTGTTTTTGTTGTTGTTGTGTCCTTTCCTGGCTTTGTTATCAAGGTGATATTCTTCATAGAATGAGTTAGGGAGGATTCCCTTCTTCTTGATGTTCTGAAAATTTCTGTTGGATGGGTACCATCTCTTCTTTGTAGGTCTAGTAGAATTCAGCTGTGAATTTATCTGGTCTGGGGTTTTTTTGATTGGGAATTTTTTTTATTACTGCTTTAATCTCACTTGTTGTTATTGGTCTGTTCAGGAGTTTTGTTTCTTCCTCGTTGAGTATTGGGAGGTTGCGTGTTTCCAGGAATTTGCCCTATGTTTTTGAGTTTATGTGCTTAGAGATTTTTCATAGTATTCATAGATGATATTTTGTATTTCTGTGCTATCAATTGTAATATCTCCTTTGTTATTTCTTTTTTTTTTTTTTTTTGAGACAGAGTCTCACTCTGTGGCCCGGGCTAGAGACGTGGCATCAGCCTAGCTCACAGCAACCTCAAACT
This sequence comes from Mirza zaza, assembly GCA_008750895.1. Classification (NCBI taxonomy): domain Eukaryota; kingdom Metazoa; phylum Chordata; class Mammalia; order Primates; family Cheirogaleidae; genus Mirza; species Mirza zaza. Next base: position 90,278 of record VSMD01069558.1, on the reverse strand, counting down.
CCTGGGCTCAAGCAATCCTCCTGCCTCAGCCTCTCGAGTAGCTGGGACTACAGGCATGCACTACCATGGCTGGCTAATTTTTTCTATATAATTTTAGTTGGCCAATTAATTTCTTTATATTTTTAGTAGAGATGGGGGTCTCACCCTTGCTCAGGCTGGTTTCGAACTCCTGACCTTGAGCAATCCTCCCGCCTTGGCCTCCCAGAGTGCTAGGATTACAGGCATGAGCCACTGTGCCTGGCCTCCTTTGTTATTTCTGATTGAACTTATTTGGGTCCTTTCTCTTCTATTTCTGGTTAATCTAGCCAAAAGATCTATTGATTTTGTTTATCTTCTCAGATAACCAACTTTTTGTTTCGTTGATCCTTTTTTTGTTTTGTTTTGTTTCCATTTCATTTAGTTCTGCTCTGAGCTTTGTTATTTCATTTCTTCTGCAGGCTTTGAGTTTGGTTTGATTTTCCTTTTCTAGTTCCTTGAGATGTGACATTAGGTTATTTAGATTCTGTCTTTTTCATGTAGGCAATTAAGGCTATGAATTTTCTCCTTAGGACTGCTTTTGCTGAATCCATAAATTTTGATAGCTTGTGTTCCCACTGTAGTTCAGTTCAAGGAATCTTTTGATTTCCATCTGAATTTCATCATAGACTCAAAAATTGTTCAGCAGCAGGTTGTTTAATTTCCATAACTTTGTGTAGATTTGAGTGTTTCTCTTGGAATTGATTTTTCATTTTATTCCACCCTGTTCTGAGAAGATAAGATACATGGTATAATTCTAGTTTTTTTGAATGGCAGAGACACAGTTTGTATCCTAAGATATGATCAATCTTAGAGAATGTCCCTTGTGATGAGAATATATAGTCCTTTATTCTTGGGTAGAATTTTCTGCGAATGTGTGTTAGTTACATTTGTTCTCTAGTCCTATGTAAGTCCAGTGTTTATTTATTTTCTGCTTCAGTGATCTGTTCAGCTTTGTCAGTGGGGTCCCTGACAATTACAGTGCTACTCTTTATCTCTTCACTTAAATCTAGTAGAATTTGCTTTATGAATCTGGGAGCTCATGTGTTAGGTACTTATATATTTAGGATTATAATGTCTTCTTGTTTAATTGCTCCCTTTACCATTATATAATGACCATATTTGTTTTTCTTTACCATTGTTGATTTGAAGTCAGTTTTATCTGATAAAAGAATGGCCAACCTGCTCTTTTGTGGTTTCAGTTTGCCTGGGATATTTTTTTCCATTCCTTTGCCTTGAGTTTGTATGAATCCTTGTGGGTTAGATGTGTTTCCTGGAAACAGCAGATATTTGGCTTGTGTTTTTTCATCCATTCAGCCAGCCTATATCTTTTGTGTGGAGCTTTTAGACCATTAACATTGATATTTGGGATGCTGTTCTGTTCATCATGTTGGGTAGTACCTTATTGCTTTATTTTCCCTCTTGTGCTATTGTTTTATATAAGCTGTCAGCTTTAGCTTTTTGGGTGGTTTTACACTGTTGGGTATCTATTGTGGTGATACATTTATAATGCAGTTCTGAGTATTTCCTGTAGGTCTGGTCCTGACAAATTCCTTCAGTGTTTGCTTGTCTGGAAAAGTCTTTATTTCTCCATCAATTATGTACCTTAGTTTTACAGGATACAAAATTCTAGGCTAGTAGTTCTGTTTAAAAAGACTGAAGATGGTGCCCCAATTCCTCTGGCCTTTAAGGTCTCCTTTTAGAAGTCTGCAGTTTGCCTGATGGATTTTCCTTGGTATGTTCATTTTTCCTTTCATCTCGCTGCTTGTAGAATTTTCTCCTTTATTTTCACTTTGGCCAGGTTGAGTATTATTATTATGTGTCCTGGAGATATCCTGTTTGCTATGACTCTTCCCTGTGTTTGATAACCATCTCATATGTGGATGTCTGCTCTATCGTGATACAGGGAAGTTTTCCTCAATAATTCCCTCTAATAGATTTTCCATGCTTTTTACTCTTTCTTTTTCTCTCTTGGGATATCTATAATTCGTATATTGGCCCACTTTGCATAGTCCCATATTTATCTGATTGTTCATTCGTCTTTATTCTCTTTTGTGCATCTTTGACCTGACTAGGTTAGCTCAAAAGCTTTCTCTTCAGTTCCTGAGATTCTTTCTTCTGCTTAGTTTAGTCTGTTGTTGAAGCTTTCTGCTGTGTTTTGAAATTCCCTAAAAGATTCTTTCATGTCTTTATGTTCTATTATTTATGTTGTCTTTATTGACTTTTTCATTTTTTATCATTGATTTCCTGAAATTTCTTTTGACCTTCTTTTTGTTGGTTTTCAACTTTCTCTTCAATTTCACTCATCTTATTTGCCTTCTGTAATCTGAATTCCATTTCTGTCAATTTGCTTTTGATACTGTAGCTCCATTGTGATCCTTTAGTGGTCTTGAAATGTTCTGTTTTTTCATGTTACCAGGGTTCTTTTGCTGGTTTCTTCTCATCTGAATCCTCTTTTCTTGACTCAGGGGAAGAGGTTTGCAGGACACCTGTTCTTCTTTACTGGGAACTCTCCTACTTAGTGAGAAGAAGGGCAGGTCCCTAAATGGCACTTTTGTGTCCTCCTATGGAATGTTGATCCAGCAGGGAAGGGGCAGGAGCACTGAGAGCCTGTAGTGCATCTGTTCTGTCTCCTTTCCCTGTGATTGACACAGTTCAAGCTGGTGCTAGTTAATCTTTGTGTTGGATGGTGAGTTCCCTAGATTGTAAGTTCAAGTTGGAGGCTGGGTAAGACCCTGTCCATGGAGGCTGACATTGTGGGTGATTGCTCCACCTGGGGTCTCCCTGTGGAGGTTACAGTGGCACCTGAGACTAACTAGGCAGTGGTCTTGGGTGTCTAGGCTGTGGACGTTTGCTCAAACCAGGTCTAGGTATAATGATGGCTCTAGGCTGGGGGGGGGGGTGTCTCTGGCCGGGCATTGGACCTTGGGGTGGTTCCACGGGCCCAGAGGCAGTAGTGGAGACTCAGGGGTGGGGTTTTGGGGTCTAGATGCACAGCACTGGAATCACAGATGTAGTGTCGCAGGCCTGGAGGGAGTTCTGGAGCCACAGGGGCATAGCTTTGGGTCTGGGCACAATGAGAGCCTCACTTGGAACTGGGAACCATGGAGGTAGAGCTGCACGGGTGGTTGGCTCTTCTCACAATGGCATGGGGCATCTGCAGATGCCAAGTTGTGTGGATATGGGTCAGTTCCAATGGTCCAGGGACCACAGAGGTGGGCCTGGGCTGCTGGACATCAGGGTTCTCCCCTCCACCTAGGTCCTGCTGAGACAATCGCCCAAGGCTTCCTAGGTGGTGCCTCTGGTACCTGAGGCATCTCTGCTCAGATACCACACTGGAGGGTGTTGGGGCGTGGTGCTTGGGTCCCAGGCAGAGAGCATGGCATGAGGGAGTGTCCACTCTGCCCACTTCCTTCTTGGCCCAGTGGGAGTGATATGAGAGCTGCTGCTGCAAAGCCGAGTCCTGTACAGACCTGGCACTGTGCACCTGAGAGCTTAGGATGGCACCAGCTACAGATACCCAGTATTGGTAGTCACCTGATCCCTGCTGTGTGTGCTATCCAGTGCAGTGTCTCTGCACAGACTCTAAGCAGCTCCTCAGTCAGTCCAGAGGTCTGCATTGGTGGAGGGATCCTCCTCATAGCTTGGGCTGCAGTGCCTGTGGAGTAAGCGTGGAGCCCCAGGGCTCTCTCCTCCTGAACGTCCCCACGTGGGGATGCCTTCCCACAGATTCCTTTGATCTTGCTGAACGAATTGCCTCATCACTTTCTCTTTCACTCTGAATGTCCCCCATCGCTTCTCTAGAGTTTTACAATGTTCTTTCCAAGAAGAGCTGTCTGTAGGTAGGCATCCACTTACAACTTTTGATCTTCTCCTTGAGAGCAGCAGATGGGCTACTTCTGGTCCACCATCTTTCCTAGTCTGTATGATCAAGTGTTTATTTCATTCTTTGGATTATAATCCAGTATTACTGTTACTCTTTCATTGCTCAAGTTGCTCCAGTTTTAGCTTTTGAGAGCAGTGGTCCCCAACCTTTTTGGCACCAGGGACCTATTTCATAGAAGATAATTTTTCATGGACCAGAGGTGGAGGCAGTGGTTTCAGGATGATTCAAGCACATTACATTTATTGTGCACTTTATTTCTATTATTATTACATTGTGATATATAATGAAATAATTATACAGCTCACCATAATGCAGAATCATTGAAAGCCCTAATCTGACAGGAGGCAGAGATGAAGCTTTGCTTTCTCACCTTCTGCTCATCTTCTGCTGTGCAGCCTAGTTCCTAACAGGCCATTGACTAGCACTGGTCTGTGGCCTGGTGGTTGGGGGCCGCAGTTTTAGACCACTTTCAAGTTGGCTTCTTTACCCTGCCCAGACCTGGAACCAACTATTTCCCAAAAAAATCTTCTCTCTCTCTCTCTCTCTCTCTTTTTTTTTTTTTTGGAGAATGGTATTTAGAAAGCAAGATGTAAGTACCAGATTTGCTCATTGTTGCTGGGATGTTACTGCTTCTAGCGTTTGTCAATAAGAAAAATATGTATGTATGTTAACTTATGCATATAGTCACATCTGTATGCATTTCCATATCTATTAATTTCTCTCTGTGTGTATATATATCTTTTTTAAAAAACCATGAGTTCATATTGATACCTCTGACTACAGTCCAGAACCACAGATCCCCTTTCTTTATTTGTAACTTTTTTCTTCAATAGTGGTAAATCTGGCTCTCAGTATCTGCAATATATTTACCCTATTATACAAATAAAGTAGTTTCAAAATTCCTAACCTGTATCCACTTGAGGAACAAGTTCTTCAGTTAGAGTACAGTGTTTATGTACAGTTTCGAATTTAGCATTATATTATCTAGTCAAAATGCTGCTAAAGCTTCTTAGGTCAGCTTCTCTCTTCCCCATACCCTTTAGTATAAGTATGTGATTCATTTATAATACAGTTAGATTCATTATTCTCATTCCGCACTCTTTGCCTCAAATCCTGGTTGACTTTTATAAATTTACGCACTGTAAGCTTCTCTTTCTGTGGTATACAATTCTACCCATTGCCACAGTTACGTATAAGCAGTTCCTTCAATCCAAAAATTCCCACATGCCATTCCTTTAGAGATAGTCCTTCCTCTGACCCCTGACAATCCCTAGTTCGTTTTCTTTTCTACAGTTATACCTTTCCAGAGTGTCACAAAAATGGAATTATAAGATATGTAATAGTCTTTTGGATCTGACTTTTTTTACTTTACTTTACTTTTTTTACTTCTTTACTTTTTTTACTTTGCAAAATGAATTTGATTCTTCCAACTTGTGCGAATCAGAAGTTGTCCTTTTGATTGTGCTACTAAAAGCAATAATATTAGTTTTATTGTTCTTTTGTATTATAGTTCCATTGTACAGATTACTACAGTTTGTTTATTTATTCACTCATTGAAGGATATTTGAATTGTTTCCAGTTTGGAGCCATTAAAATTAGAGCTGCTATAAACATTTATGTACAGGTTTTTGTTTTTCTACAGTAGAGAGGAGGATATTCCTGAGTCATATGGTATAGGTGTATACTTAACTTTATAAGAATTGTTTAGAGCTAAACTAAGCTAGACTACTTTTATAGATATGTAATTTGCAAATATTTTCTCACAGTATGTGACTTGTATTTTCTCACAGTGTGTGACTTAAGACCCTCTTAACTGGGTCTTTCATAGAACAAAAGTTTTCAATTTTGATCAAGTCCAATTAATTGATACTTAATGGATCATGGAATCATGTGGACAATTCTTTTATGCAGCACTTTTAAAATATTCTACTTCCTTCTGAATTCCCTGGTTTCTACTGAAAAAGATCTACAGTAATTTGAATCACTATTCCCCCTGTAAGTGAGAAACAGTGTGTCATTTTTCTGTGATTATTTTGTTTTCCTAGCAGATTGATTAAGTTTCTAGGCATACACATTTCTTTGGTGCATCCTGTTTGGAGTTTGCTGAGCTTTTTAAGCCTGTAAGTTTACAGATATACTCCAGAGATACTTCAGGTTTGGTTCTTGACCATGGCAACGAAGTGACTATTGCAATAAAGCTAGTCACACGAATTTTTTTGTTTCCCAGTGCATATAAAAGTTATATTTACACAATACTGTAGTCTATTCAGTGTGTAGTAGCATTATCTCTTTAAAAAATGATGTATATACCTTAATATAAAAATGGCTTATTGTTAAAAAATGCTAGCAATCATCTGAGCCTTCAGCGAGTCATAATCTTTTTTGCTGGTTGGAGGATCTTGCCTCAATGTTGATGGCTCCTGACTGATCAGGATAGTGGTTGCTGAAGGCTGGGGTAATTGTGGCAATGTCTTAAAATAAGACAACAATAAAGTTTGTCAAATATATTGATTCTTCTTTTCACTAAAATTTCTTAGTAGCACATGATGATGTTTGATAGAACTTTACCTATAGTAGAACTTATTTCAAAATCAGTCAATCCTCTCAAACTCCACTGCTGCTTTATCAATTAAATTTATGTAATACTTGAAATCCTTTGTTGTTATTTCAACAATGTTTATAACATCTTCACCAGGAATAGATTCCATCTCAAGAAATCCTTTTCTTTATCCATTCATAAGAAGCAACTCCTCATCCCTTCATGAGTTTGCAGCAATTCAGTCACATCTTCAGCCTCTACTTCTAATTCTAGTTCTCTTGATATTTTCACACATCTGCGATTATTTCCTTCACTGAAGTCTTGAATTCCTAAAGTCATCCATTTGGGTTGGAACCAACTTCTTTCAAACTCCCGTTCATGCTGATATTTTGACCTCCTCACATGAATCACAGATGTTCTTAATAGCATCTAGAATGTTGAATCCTTTCCAGAAGGTTTTCAGTTTACCCAGATCCATCAGAGGGGAATCCCTGTCTGTGGCAGCTTAGTGTCCTACTTAGAGTTCTTTTGTCTTTTCTTATACTTATTATTAGGTAGTTAATATTTTTATGATACATTTACATTTTAATTTTATAACTTTTATGATATGAAAAAATCTAATGAGTTTTTAAATTTTTGATCTTATAACCTCTGGCAACTTTTCTAAAAATTTACTTATATTGTAATAAGTTATATGTAGATTCTTTTGTATTTTCTATGTACACAATTATATCAAATATGAAAAGTAATATTATTTCTTCCTTTCTTGTCCATACCTCTTACTTCTTTTTTGTGCCTTACTCCCAATACCATTTAACATCTTTACCTATTATAAAAAGGTGAATAAGAGTGATAAGAGTTGGTATACTTGTTTTGTTCCTAATCTCCAGGGAACATTCTCAACATTTTACTATTAAGTACAGTGGTTGCTCTAGGGTTTTTTATAGTTTCCCTTTGCTGTGAGTTTCTGTCATGCATAATTACTGAGTTTTATCAAATGCTTTTACTGACTGTATTGATATTGTCATATTAATTTTTTCCTCTATTCTGTTAATGTGGTGAATAACTGTATTTTTTTAATGTTAACTCACCTTTCATTCCTAGGGTAAACCATTTTGGTAGGGATTCACAGACATGTTGTGTGTGTGTGTGTGTGTGTGTGTGTGTGTGTGTGTGTGTGTATAAAATGAGAGCAACCACACAGCATATACACACAGACATGACATTTGATTTTCTAACATTTTGTTTAGGATTTTTGCATTTGTGTTCATACAATATAACATTATTCTCTTTTTGTTTTTTTTTTTTTACATTTTCGTTTTGAAATAAAGTTTTTTTATTTTTTAATAATTTTAGGCTTACAGAAAAGATTAAACATAGTAGAGTTCCTTATACCACTCTCCTAACTTCTGTTGTTAACATCTTACATTATCATAGTATATTTGTCAAAATGAAGACACCAACATTTGTAGGTTGCTATTAATCTCGAGAGTTTACTTGGGTTTCACCACTTTTTCCACTAATGTCCTTTTTCTGTTCCAGGACCCTACATTTAGTTAACTGTTGTGGTCTAAATGTTTGTGTCGCCCCAAAATTCATATATTGAACCTAATCCTCAATGTGATGATATTTGGAGGTGGTGCCTTTGGGAGGCAAAAAGGTCATGAGGAGATAGCCCTCTTGAATGAGATTAGTGCCCTTCTGATTAGGCCCAGAGAGCCAGCTTGTCCCTGCCCATGAGGACATGCTAAGAAGGTACCATCTGTGAATCAGAAAGCAGGCCTTCACCAGACACCAGATCTGCCAGCATGGACTTACCAGGCTCTGGACTGTGAGGAATAAAATAAATTTCTATTGTTTATAAGCCACCAAGTCTGAGCAGCCCATATGGACTAATATAATAATTGGTACCAAGTAGTGGGGGTGCTGCTGTAATAACATACCTAAAAAAAGTGAAAGTGGCTTTAGAACTGGGAAGTGGTTACAGGCTAGAAGAATTTTGAGGTATGTGCTAGTAAAAGCCTACGTTGCTGTGAACATACTGTTAAGGATGATTTTGGTCAAGACTCAGGAGAGGAGGAAAATTATAGAAAAACCTCAGTCTTCTTAGAGATTACATGAGTGATTGTGAATACAATGTTGGTAGAAATATGGATGGCAAAGGCCTTTTTGATGAGGATTCAGACAAAAATGAAGAACATGTTATTGAAAATGGAGGAAAGGCATTCCTTGTTACAAAGTGTCAAAGAATTTTGCTGAATTGTGTTCATTTCTTGGTGCTCTGTGGAATGTAGAACTTGTAAGTGATGGAATAGTTTATTTGGCTGAAAAAATTTCCAAGCAGTGTTGAGGGTATGGCTTGGCTTCTCTTAAATGCTGATAGTAAAATGTGAGAAGAAAGACATGATTTAAAAATAGAATTTTAATCAAAAAGGAAGTAGAACTTAAAGATTTGGAAAATTCTTGGCCTGTCCATATTGTAAAAAATGAGAAGGTATGTTCAGGAGAGAATACCAATGATGTGGCCAAGTGACCATTTGATGAGATTAGTATGGATGAGCCAGGTTTTATTCATCATGACAACTGAAGAATGACCTGAAGGCATTTCGGAGATCATGAGGCTGCCACTCCCATCACAGGCCAAGAGATCAAGGTCCTAGGGGACAGAATGATTTCAAAGGAGGGACCATGCCCAGTGCTGCCTCTATGCTGTGCTCCTTATAGTTTGTCACCACACTCTTTGACCACCATAGGTGTGGCTTTGGCAGCCCCCGGTACTGTGTGCTGTGTCTAGTAAAGCTGTGGGGGCCTAGATGCCCCAGAGAGCCACAGAGCCTAGGCAGAAAATTACCATTGGGGTAGCACCACCAAAAAGAACCACCCTCTAAGAGCAATGGTGAGCAAAGCCATAGAGACAGGGCCACCCTAAGACACCAAATCATTAGAGCCACCTGGGTGTAATTCAGCCCAGAAAAGCTGTAGGTGTTGACCCAAGCCCAGAGAACTGCAGTAGTGGTGGGCTACCCAAAGCCATAGGGGCAAGGCTGCCACCCCAGTGTGTCCAGAAGGCAGAACCCTCACTGCAGTTTGCCTGGATGGGAGAGCCTTGAATCAAGGAAGATTATTTTTGAGTTTTAAGGTTTTGGACTTGCTCAGGACCTTTTATCCCTTTCTTCCTTCCCACTTCTTCCTTCTAGAATGGAAATGTCTATCCTATGCCTGTCCCACTATTGTATTTTGGAAGTACATAACTTGTTTAATTTCATAGGCTCACAGCTGAAGAAGAATTTGCCTCAGGATGAATCATACCTTGACTCTACCCTTATCTGATTTACTAATAGATGATATTTAGGTGAGACTTTGAACGTAGATTTTAAAGTTGATGCTGGGCTGTTGTGATGGAATGCATGTATTTACACATGAGAAGGACATGGATTTTGAGGGGTGAAGAACAGAATGGTGTGGTCTGAGTATTTGTGTTCCTCCAAAATTGACATGTTGCATTTAATCTTCAATGTGATGGTATTTGAAGGTAGGGTCTTTGGAAGGTGATTAGGTCTTGAGGGCAGAGCCCTCATGAGTGAGATTAGTGCCCTTATAAAAGAGGCCCCAGAGAGCTAGCTAGTCCCTTCTGTTATGTGAAGACATGGGTGAGAAGATACTATCTGTGAACTAGAAAACAGGCCCTCACTGGACACTAAATCTGCCATTGTCTTGATATTAGATTTCCCAGCCCCCAGAACTGTAAGAAATAAATTTTGTTGTTTATAAACCACCTGGTCTATGGTATTTTGTTATAGCAGCTCAAATGGACTGAGGCAGTTGTCTTATCTTCTTAGCTTCCTGTGGTCTGTGACTGTTCCTCATTCCTTCCTTGTTTTTCATGAACTTGGCAGTTTTGATGAGCACTGTTAAGGTACTTTGTGGAAAGTCCCTCAATTTGGGTTTGACTGGAGTTTCATGTTTGAGAAAGAATACCACAGAGGTGAAGTGCCCCCTGTCTCACATGGCAGGGAATATGTGATACCCATGTCATCATTGGTGGTGTTAACCATGGTCACTTGCATAAGGCAATGTTTGTCAGATGTCTCTACTGTGAACTTACTGTTTCCGCTTTTTTTATGCTCTATACTTTGAAATCTAGTCACTCAGTCTAGCTTATATTCAAGGGAAGAGGGGGAGATAAAGCTTTACTTCCTTTGGTGGGAAGTATCTACATCTATTTGGAATGGAATCTTCTTAAGCAACATATGTTTCTTCTGGCCAGGCGCAGTCTCTCACGCCTGTAATCCTAGCACTCTGGTAGGCCAGGCAGGTGTATCGTTTGAACTCAGGAGTTCAAGACCAGCCTGAGCAAGAGCAAGACCCCGTCTCTACTCAAAAAATAGAAAAAATTAGCTGGACAACTTAAAATATATAGAAAAAATTAGCCAGGCATGGTGGTGCATGCCTGTAGTCTCGGCTACTCAGGAGGCTGAGACAGCAGGATCACCTGAGCCTGAGAGTTCGAGGTTGCTGTAAGCTAGGCTGACGCCATGGCACTGTAGCCCAGGCAACAGAGTGAGACTCTGTATCAAAAAAAAAAAAATGTTTCTTTTCCCAATTATTTATTTATTCAGTCATTTATTTGTTCCACTTTGTCTTAATATGAATTCTCTATAATTCTTGATATATAACTATAACCTGAAAATTTCTAGTTTCCCCACTGAAATATAAACTCCTTGAGAGAAGGCTCTGTTGTTTATCTTTGTACAGTCTATGCATTTAGCACAGTCCCCTAATTTATAGTGGACATCCAGTAATTACAAGAAAAAGAATGTATTTTCAATTCAACTGAAAAATACCGTTTCCTCAGCTAAATTATGTAATGGCTTCTAAATTAAAATTAAAAGTAGGTTTTGGGTAAACTAACAACTAATGGATGTGGTAGGGGCACGGTATGGGGCAAGGGCATACTTGTAGCCCTGGCTTGGGCAAAGCAAAGGCATTATTTGTAACCAAAATATTTGTACCCCCATAATATTCTGAAATAAAATAAAATTATAAGAAAAATTAAAAGAAGGTCTTTTCAAAAATGTAGGTTTTAAAATAAATAAAAGTAAATATATATCTCATCACATTATAATAAATGAAGGGTACCATAGAAATACCTTGACAACATTTGGGATTGATATGTCCACAAAATATTCTTGTAGCTACTTAAATATTCCTTGAAATCACTTTTGGAAAGATATTTCAGGTTTTGATAGGTTGAGGATATGACCTGCTGTGTTCTTTCTCTTTTTTTGTTCAGATCGTCACAGAAAATTAAGACCCCATTTTCTGCCTTCCCTGGAAAATTGTCATCTGATGCAGTCACTCAGATAACAACAGAAAGTCCAGAAAAGACCATATTTTCATCTGAGATTTTTATTAAAGCTGAAGATCGCGGACGTGAAATTCCAGAGTCTAGTTCCCAGAAGCTAAACAAAGCTCCTATAAAGTTTGCTTCCTCATCTTCAGTTCAACACCTTACTTCTCCTCGTGGCACAGATGGTAAGAGAATGTGATTACATTTTAGGTCATTGTACCAACTCTTATAAATTTGTGATTGTGTCTTTCTAGTCAGAAAACCTAATTTTAATTTAAGAATTAGGATCCAGGCCGGGCGCGGTGGCTCAAGCCTGTAATCCTAGCTCTCTGGGAGGCCGAGGTGGGCAGATCGTTTGAGCTCAGGAGTTCGAGACCAGCCTGAGCAAGAGCGAGACCCCATCTCTACTATAAATAGAAATTAATTGGCCAACTAATATATATAGAAAAAATTAGCTGGGCATGGTGGCACATGCCTGTAGTCCCAGCTACTCGGGAGGCTGAGGCAGCAGGATTGCTTGAGCCCAGGAGTTTGAGGTTGCTGTGAGCTAGGCTGACGCCACGGCACTCACTCTAGCCTGGGCAATAAAGTGAGACTCTGTCTCAAAAAAAAAAAAAAAGAAAAAAAAGAATTAGGATCCACATGATTATGTCATTTATTTATATAGGTATCAGGAGATTGTGATTTATTATATTTTTTTCTTAATTTCTAGTAGAGTTAACAGGTAGAACTCATTCTGCTTGTGACTGACTTATTTTTGTCTCATCATATTTGGAGTAAAAATCCAAACAGTTCGTAATAACTTAAAAATAATTGAGGTTTGCTTTTAGGTAGACAGATAAATTATTGGCATTTTGTATTAGAGTAATGTTATATACTATAATACATAGATACAAAAACATGATAGTGTAAAAGCAATAGCAGTTTATTTCTTGCTTATAAAATAATCACCAAGGACCCAGATGTGGACTGTTTGCCCTGCTGTCTTTAACACGTGAAGCCCTAGATTATCTTGAATTCACATTCACAGTCAACAGGAAGGAATAAAAAGCATGGTAGAGCATATGTGGGAGATTTTTATAAGTCAGTTCTGGAAGTGGCCCCAATCATTTTTCACTGACTAGGAACATAGTTTAGCTGTGTTTTCCAGGATGAAGAAGAAATGGATTTTGTGAACAATTAGCAGTTGCCACCATAAGGTCTATATTTAGAGTATTTTATATACTATAGTTTCTATGATATTTTGATAGTGCTTATACCGTATAACGTTTAGAATTAAGAGTAAATTGTAAATTATTTCCCTTTTCAGGCAAATACCAGGAAAATGAACGATTAAGTTTCCATTCTTCCCCAAATGAAGGTGGAAACTTTACTAATTTTAAAATATTTAATATTTTGTACATCTCTACTCAAAATATTTTAAGTTTTTCTACTATCTGCATATAGATGGGATATGCCTAAATATAAAGAAAATTGCTTGGTTCAGCATTTAAATTGCACTGAATTTAACTTAAATAAATGCATTTATGTATTAAGATGGTTATAATTTTTTTTTTTAACTTTTTTTAGAGATGGGGTCTCATGGTGTCACCCAGGCTGCAATATAAGTGGGGTAATCACAGCTCACCATAACCTTGAACTGGGCTCAAGCAATTCTCCCACCCCAGCCTCCCAAGTAGCTGGGATTATAGGCATATGCCAACACACCCAGCTAATTTTTTTTTGATTTTTCTATAGAGATTGGTCTCATTATGTTGCCCAGGCTAGTCTTGAACTCTCTTGGCCTTAAGCGAACTTTCTCCTTCAGCCCACCAAAGTCCTGGAATTATAGACGTGAACCACCACACATAGCCAAGATGGTTATAATTTTTGACCATTTTCATTGTGAAATACACATATACCCAAAAAATATATATAGTTTAATAAATTATCACAAAGAACACCTTTATATGTTACTTACCTATTACCACAGTGATACCAAGTAACAAACAAGTGGTGCTTGGCTCTAAGCTTTGGAAATGGTTTGGGTTTATTCCAAATGCTTGTTTCTAAAACCCAGGCTAATGGGTCAGTTGTTATCCTGGGGTAGGTTGTTTTCAGGGTGATGGCAAAAACACAAAGAGGGAAATTCAGTTGTGAAAGTGTATTTCAAATCTCTGCTCATATCAAATTGGATTAGAGGCCATGATTTATGGTTTTTATAATTTTTATTAACGATTAATAATATTAATAAATTTTTATTTATTAATACAGTTTAATATGTAGGTCAAAAGTAAAATTTTGTGAGTTTTTTTTTTTTTTTTTTTGGTATAAAAACATTTTAAGCTTCAGGCCAGGAGTTCAAGACCAACTTTGATAACATAGTGAGACCTTTTTTTTACAAAAATAAAAATAAAAAAATTAGCTGGGAGTGGTGGCATGTGCCTTTAGTCCTACTTATTCAGAAGGGTTGCTTGAACCTGGGAGTTCAGGGTTGCAGTGAGCTATGATTGCACCACGGATTCTAGCCTTGGTGACGGTAAGACCCTGTCTCTAAGTAAGTAAGTAAATAAGTAAGTAAGAGTTGACAGCAAGACCCTGTCTCTAAGTAAATAAGTAAAGTAGCGTGTTAAACATATGACTATTTAGCTACTACCCTGAATTAACAAAGTAATATACTGTATATTTATATTTGGTTCTATTTTTAATTTTTAGAAGAAATAAATTTTATAGTTGAACTTTTTTCTCTACCTTTCTCAAGTCCTTTCTGTATTTCCTGCAAACAGCTGTTATTTGTGTTATACTCACTTCTTCCCCTAGGCAGGCAGTCCTAAGTTACCTTACAATTACTTGCATCCAAACATAAAGTTATTGAGACCTTCAAAAAGCTACCATTTGTCTCCACATTCTCCATCTCCATGTGATAGCCATTCCTGCTCTTTATCTGTTATAATTTTGCCTAGTCCTTGATGTTAATTTTCTACAACCTGTGAATTAAATGATAAATTAACCTTTACTATCAAGCTTTATATACACTAATGGAGGAAGAATATTAATAACTTAGTATTCTAACGATAAGGATAGCAATGATCAAATAGAAGTGGGGGCTTAGCTTTTTTTTTTTTTTCCTCTTTTGTATTTTTGCCTGATAGAGTGATACAGATATTCTTAAGTTGTCTGAGACTTTACTAACCCTGTATATATAGAGTTAAGGTCATTTTGGGACAATTTCTGTTACCAGATATGGTAAAGTGGTTCCCTTGGTGTTACTCCTAATGACTTCCTTTTTAAAGGTAACCTTATTTCTTCTTGATAGTTCAGGTCATTCATAGATTTAGTCAACATTCTGCATGCTACTTCATGTTTTGCTTTAGTGATATAAAAAATGTAAAATGGCTCCTGTTCCTGGTAGAAGTGTCCCTTTCTTATTTCTAAGATCTTCCATCTAACAAAACCCAGAGTCACAAAGATTGACAGCAAACAATTCCAAAAAAGCTTCCACCTTTGTTTTCAAATGCATGCATTCTGTCTGGTCCTCGGTATAGGAAAGTGCATATCCCATACTTTGTTCAATAGCATTCCACCCTCAGAAAGTGGTGTCCCCCAGCTTGTGCCATAACAGTTATCAGTAAATATCTCACTCACTTTTTTTTTAAGGTTTAGGATGGTTGTAGGTGATAAGGCACATAATGAGAACAATGAATCCCTATAGGCATCAGCCTTTTTGTCTTATTTCTTCACTGTGAAGTGAGGTCC
Organism: Mirza zaza; assembly: GCA_008750895.1. Classification (NCBI taxonomy): domain Eukaryota; kingdom Metazoa; phylum Chordata; class Mammalia; order Primates; family Cheirogaleidae; genus Mirza; species Mirza zaza. The sequence continues at coordinate 74,753 of VSMD01069558.1, read as the reverse complement.
TTGTTGGAAGCAGGGATCTAACTATGGAATTCATTGCCAAAATAAGTCATAAGAATGATGGAGCTCTCAAGGATGGTGACATAGTTCTAAATAATAAAACGATTATTATTGTGTCCACAATGAAAGAGATCTCTTTCTACTCTAGGACTATAAGAATCTATCTAGAAAATTTGATTTTTATAAACTAGATATGGGCAATTAGGAATCCATCTAGAAGTCATGACAGGATGTTAGAGAAAACCATGATCTATAAGGATAAGGATAAATTGAAGGAACTGGAGGTATTTAGCCAGGAGAAATGGTAGCTATCTTCAAAGTACTATTCATGTGAATAATACTACCCCATAAAATATTTAGAAATAATCTAAACAAAAATTTTAAATAATCTATATGCAGAAACCACTAATCTTTTGTGTAGAGGTAGAAAAGAACAGTTGACTAAATTCAGAGAAGGGTATATTTCTGGATAGGAAGGCTGAATATTGTAAATATCTCATTTATTCCCAAATAAATTTATACTCTAACATAATTCTGCCCCAAATTCTAATGAAATTATTCTTTTGAACTTGTTAAGTTGATCTTAGCATTTATCAGGAAGAATCACAAAAGAACATTTTGGGGGGAATAAAAGAGTAACTCTTGTTTCTCACAATGAAGAAAAATAGGGATTACCTAATATGTTATTAAGATAAATTTGTTACTTATTCAGGGAGAAGGGGAGTGGAAGAACTCAGCTTTTATCTCTAAACATCTTAAAATTACTCTTTGATGTAATTTACATTTTTTAATTCATTAAATTTTCACAGTAACTGTAAGAGGTAGATAGTACTATCAAGCCCATTTTGTAGGTGAGAAAACAGGTGGAAAAAAAAGAATAATTTGTTCACGATCACACAGGTAGTGATCACATAGATAGTGGCTTCAGTGGGTTTAAAATTAGTTGGCTGATTGCTTACTGAGTGTGTGTTAGGGTACAGGATGAGCTGTTATCACAGAAACTCCAAACTACGGGTAAGTGGCCTACAGCAGGTAGCTATGCTCTGTGGCTGGTGTCTCTGGCATCCTATAGTGTGACTTCCATCTCTGGATCCTATGTAACTACAGCATGATCTGCAGTACTTGCAGGGTGGGGAGGAGGGCCTTTAATGGAAAGCCTAGAAGTTGCACATATTCTTGCACTCATCCTGTGGGCCAAACTTAGTCATATGTCCTTACGTGGCTATAAGGGAGATTGTAAAATGTAATGTATATATGAAGGGCCAGTGGGTACGAAGGAACATTTTTCTACCATACCATGAAAGAAAAACAAGTATATAGAAAATAGTTCAACCTCAGCAATAATCACATGAGGGCAAATTTAAAGAAGATTCTGTTTGCCCCTACTAAGAATTATTTCTTAATGACTGTACATTTGCTGTTGGAGGAAAAGTAAATTGGCACAGACATATTAGAAGACCATTTAACAGTATTGTTTTTACTTCAAAAATGGTATAAATTTTCACTCTATAATCAGAGAGTTTACCTGAGATGGGTGGCAGTGGAGAATAAGTATAAATAGGAAAAGCTATATTCACAGAATTCTTTATGACTGCAAATTTTAACTCAATCTAAATTTTCAACATTATGGAAAGGATTGAATATATTTAATCTGTGATATAACCATAAAATGTGAAGAATAAGAAATAAAATGAATATTTTTATTATAAATGTAAAGTAGAAAAGCTTAATTCTGAATTTCATGTACTATATTCATACAACTTTGTAGACAAATAAGAAACAGAGGGAAAAACTAGGTAGGGTATACATTAAAATGTTAATAATAGTTATCTTTGAGTGGTAGGACCTTGTATTTTTTTCTGTTATGTGTTTGCTTAATGTCGAGTATTTATATTCTTGCATTGGAAACGTTGTTTTGAAGCTCTGTCATTTAAAAGAAATTAGACTTATTTTCTATGACTCTGAGAACAGAATAAAACCAATAGTAGGGGTTAACAATGACCAGGTTTGGGTTTAATATACAATAAAGTGTTTTTTAGTTAGTCATTTATATATGAAATAGTTTGCTAAAAATTCATCTTTTTCAATGAAACCTACCTCTGGTGTCCTATTAAAACTACATTTCCCCTACATTTAAACCCTAATTTCCACTGTATTTCTAATCTTTCTCAGCATTTCTAAATTTTTCCCATGTGATTTCTACTTTAAGGTACTAGATAATTTCTCTCATTTAATATGTTGTTTACTGTATATTTCCCTTTAGAATTCTGCTTCTTCTTAAAGGTAGAGAGATATCTCTACTTAGTTCACTCATATAGTCCAGGAATCTTGAACACTGTCTGGCACATGGGATGCATTCAATATTTGTTCAGTGAATTAATCAATGTTTTCTTATTAATTGTTCTGATTTTTACCTCCCTAGGCCAGCCTTTATTATTGCCATATAAGCCTTCTGGTAGTACGAAGATGTACTATGTTCCACAATTAGGAAAAATTCCCCCATCTCTGGATTCCACATCAGACACCACCATTGAGAGCTCACATTCAGGTATTATGCAGAAACTGTTTTATATTTTGAAATTTTATTTGTGTGTGTTCTTATTGATTCTGATACGACAAATGAAAGCTCAGTGCTCTTAATCTCTCAGTGAAATATGGAGTGTTTCATGCCTTGATTTCTGATTCAGATAGGCGAGTTCTTTGATCAGATATATACATATAAGCATTTAATAAATATTTGATGAAGAAAATTGTATGGACAGTTGTTTGGGTTGGTGGACTCTATCTAGGGCAAAGGTTTCCAAGCTTTCTTGGTTCATAGTACCCTTAGTGTTTCAGTGATTGTTTTTTTCTCAGCTTTATGAATAATACAACAATTATTTTTTCAAACAACAACTAAGGTATTAGGACATCAGTACTTATTGTTTTGATCTAACAACTTAATGAAACTGTTATTTCTTTTTGGTTTTGGTTGTTGAAAAAATATTTTGCTCATAAATAACTTACTCAAATTATTTACGAATAAGATACATGCAACTGTTGGGCACTGTACAACTTCCCAAACCTTGAGCTGAGATTAGACACAGCCATTCTCATTCCCTGCTTTTTATTGTAGCAATTGCCAAAAATTCAGCTTTGCAAAGACTTAATAGCATTGAAAGCATAGTACAATCTGGTGTTGACACTTTGAACTACCATGTTTACCTGAAAATAAGACCTACCCATAAAATAAGCCCTAGCAGGATTTCTAAGCATTTGTGCAATATAAGCCCTACCCCGAAAATAAGACCTAGTGACGGGCGTGGCTATACAACGTATCTGCACAACCCATGCATTTCGTTGCGGAGTGGTAAAGAAGATGCAGCCCTTCTCATCTGCCCCATCGTGACAGCTATTATCCAGAGGTGACTGGAAAGGTGCGGGCAGCCCCACCAACAAGGTTGACTTCCCCTGTCAGGTCCCAGACATCCTGTGCATACTGCAAGCTGTGGCTTTGAGGGGACAATAGCACATCCCCTGAAAATAAGCCCTAAGGTGTCTTCTTGAGGAAAAATAAATATAAGACCTTGTCTTATTTTCAGGGAAATACGGTACTTTGAACTAGTAGTTTATGATGCTGAGATTTTGAACTACCTCGAGCTTGAATAGTCAGATATCACTGTTCTTTTCCTGGAATCTTAAAATATCCTGCAGCATCTCTGTAAGTTTACCTGAGGGGAACCATAGGCTTGGGAAATGAATAGCACCCCATGGAAGGGTTAAATAAATATTTCCTGTGGGGATCTTTTTTTTTTTTTATTTCGGTATATGATGGGGGTACAGATTTTAAGGTTTCAATAAATGCCCTTTCCCCCCTCTCCTGTGGGGATCTTAATTTAAGGGTGCCGAGTTGGTGTGGTGTGGGGTTTTGATTGATGGAATAGTATTTTGAGTGATCCATAGGAGATGATTGGGTTTACTTTAGACAAATTGTTTTCTTCATAACTTTTCATAGACATATTTATGTGTGGAAATTACAAAGAGAAGAGAGGTCCTTGGTATTTGGCAGATTTTTTGTTACTTTTATATGAAAACTAATATTTAGTGGTAACTGCATTAAAACATCTGAAATGACCTCTCCTAATTTCCCACTATGATGGCACTGAAAAAGAGAACCACAAAAATGCTTACCAAATGTTAGGATTAATTGTTAAATCTATAGCCAGAAATGAAGAAATTTCCACTCCCTACAAGGCTATGATTTTAAATACACACTTAATGGCTACAGAAAGAAAACAGGCTAGCTTAAATGATTCCAGGCAGGAAAATCTTTGATCCCACTTACTCGTAGTTCAGAAGACAGAAGTCTATAGACAATAGAAATATGGTCAGGTGTCTAGATACCTTTTGATGTCTCCAGTGTTCTGCTATCCATTTATATCCCTAATACTATGAGAAAGATTTAATAGTGATGGGTGATGGGAGGAGAAAATGACTCAGGTAGTGCATCGTATCCTGAGAAATATTGACCTTGTTGATAAAGTATTGAATGCATCAGTAAGACAGAAAGAGATCTAGTAGTTATATACATTTGAGGCTGTAGTTTTTCATGTTCTCCATCTATTCTGAGAGGGAATGGAAAATTGGGAAGTTGGGAACAGAAAACAATCCTTTCTTAGATCAGTAGACTAGTTGAAAGCCTAAGAATTGTTCTCATTCTATTGTCTGTCAACATATTGTACATCAATATATTGTACATCCAAAGATATGAGAGGATCCAAATAGAGTATGGGGCCAAGAGCAAGCCATACACCAATGTTAGCAAATATTTGGGCCACAAAGATTGTTCCTCACTTGAGAATGAGTAAATAATAGAACCATAAAATCCTTAAAAAACAAAAAAACAGAGGGCAATGGAAACAACCTCCCAAAGAAAGAGATAGATGTTAGACATTTACTTTTTAGGCCCTTTACATTCTTAAGTAGTGTATAAAAATTCATTTATATTTACAGTTAGCTCTGTGAAAATAGGTACCGTGCCTTTTTTGTAAGCCATTTTGTACTTCACCCTGACGTTCATTATAGACATTAAATTATTTAAATGTTAATAATCATTGTCAGTTGGAGCAAAAAGCCATAGTAAGAGAACTGGCTGAGATTTTTTAAGCAGGGGCAGGTAGGGAGTTATAGCAGCAAAAATGGTGGAGTAAAGAACTCCAGAAATTTTCTCCTCTATAAAAGCAACAAAAAAAACTGGCGAAACTTTTCAGGAAATGTTTTCAAAATTCTAGAAATTAACTAAAGGCTTGCAGCAACCCAAGGAATATGTATTCAAGAAAAATGGCTGAATTGTGGTAAGAGTAATAAGCTTTGGCATTTTAACTTGCCCTAGTTTCATTCCCAGCATTCCAGCTCAGTGATAGCCTTGAAAAATAACAGCTTTCTTTCCCAAGACTGGAGGAAACAAAACGAAGCTGGACCTCTTTCAAAACTTCATTCCCAAAGAATTCTCAGTATTTGACCTGTCTAGTGGTTCAATGGAAGACTCCACTCAAAAGGCTTGTCTTTTCTTGACCTGACTGGGAGCCATCTAGTGCTAAAAGCCTCTGGGGAAGGAGAGGGAAAGGTATTTGTCACAAACATTTACAGGGAATTATTTTAATATCACAATGCCTGAGGTAAAGGCTAACTAACAGTTGAGGAAAACAATAACTAAAAAACTTAATGGGAAAACCTGAGGATGAAATGGTCATAAATGCTATGAAAATCTCTGACCTATTACTAGGTCTCTAAGGAGAGCACATGTGTAGGCCTGTGTGTATGCTCAAGAAATACCCAAGGCCCCAGCTCTTATCTCTGCCTACGTTGCAGCTATGTACAAGAAGAAAAAGGAAGGCTAAGGTAGAGTTAACAACTGCCTGGGTCAGTGTTGAAGGCATGTTCCACTGTGCATAGAGCCTTTCAGTGAAATTTGGGAGATTTATTGGTTCTAGATGTTTAAGGAAATCTCTGTTCAGACATTAACTGACCACTAAGCCAATTCAGTGGAAACTCCAATGGCCAAACACAACAAAGAATATAGGTTTTACAGAATTAGTTAAGAAGAGTTATTAATCAAACAACATAAAGCAACAGCAGCAAAACCTGGGATGGGAGTAGAATCTGATTTCCAGAGTTGCCACATTATATTATTTACATGTCCAGTTTTCAACAATTTTAATTAAAACTTTTTCCTATTATACAGGAGAAAAACAATATGTTACATATACAGAAGAAATAGCAATTAAGAAACTGTCCCGGCCGGGTGCGGTGGCTCACGCCTGTAATCCTAGCACTCTGGGAGGCCGAGGCGGGCGGATTGCTCGAAGTCAAGAGTTTGAAATCAGCCTGAGCAAGAACAAGACCCGTCTCTACTATAAATAGAAAGAAATTAATTGGCCAACTAATACATATAGAAAAACACTAGCCGGGCATGGTGGCATATGCCTGTAGTCCCAGCTACTTGGGAGGCTGAGGCAGGAGGATTGCTTGAGCCCAGGAGTTTGAGGTTGCTGTGAGCTAGGCTGATGCCATGGCACTCACTCTAGCCTGGGCAACAAAGCGAGACTCCATCTCAAAAAAAAAAAGAAAGAAAGAAAGAAACTGTCCCCAGGGAAACATAGACATTGCACTTTAGCTATTTTAGAGTGTGTTAATGAGCTAAATGAAACCAGGTCTAAAGAACTAAAGGAAATTATGAGAACAGTGGCCTTACAAAATAGAGAATATCAATAAAGAGATAGAAATAATAAAAAGGAACCCGACAGGAATTCTGGAGTTAAAAAGTACAATAACCAAATTAAAAATTTGAGCTCAGTAGCAGATTTGAGTAGGCAGAAGGAAACAATGAACTTGAAGATGTGTCAGTTGAGATTATCCAGTGTGAGAAACAATGGCCAAAACCCCCCAAATTTGATGATTGTTAATATGTACATTTATTAAGCTAATAAGCTTAAAGAGCTCTGAGCAGGATAAACTCAAAAAGATTCACATCTTTTTTTCTTTTTTGAGACAGAGTCTCATTCTGTTGCCTGGGCTAGAATGCCATGGTGTCAGCCTAGCTCACAGCAACCTCAAACTTCAGGGCTCAAGCGATCCTCCTGCCTCAGCCTCCCAAGTAGCTGGGATTATAGGTATACGCCACCATGCCCGGCTAATTTTTTCTATATATTTTTAGTAAGCCAATTAATTTCTTTCTATTTTTAGTAGAGACAGGCTCTTGCTCTTGCTCAGGCTGGTTTTGAACTCCTGACCTTAAGCGATCCGCCCACCTCGACCTCCCAGAGTGTTAGGATTATAGGCATGAGCCACCACACCTGGCCAGATTCACATCTTTTGACACATCATAATCAAACTGTCAAAAGACAAAGAGAATCTTGAAAACATCCAGAGGGGTGACTTACCATGTACAAGGCATTCACAATAAGATTAACAGATAATTTCTCATCAAAACCTTGGAGTCCAGAGGCATTGAAATGACATATTCAGGCTGGGGGAATAGTGGCTCAAGCCTGTAATCCAGTACTCTGGAAGGCTGAGGTGGAAGATCACTTGAACAGTTCAATACCAGCCTGGCCAACATAACATGACCCCATCTCTACAAAAAATAATAATAATAAAAAAAAAATTAGCTGGGCCAATAAGAAGTAGCAAGATTGAATCACTAGTTTAAAAAAGTGTCCCAACTAAAAAAAGCCCAGAACCAGATGGATTCACAGTTGAATTCTACTAGACCTATAAGGAAGAGGTGGTACCAAATCTATCAAAACTGTTCCAAAAGATTAAGAAGGAGAGAATCTTCTCTAACTCATTCTACAAAGCCATTACCCTGATACCAAAGCCAGGAAAGGATACAACAACAACAACAAAAACTACAGACCAGTATCCTTGATGAACATAGATGCAAAAATCCTCAACAAAATACTAATAAACTGAATCCAAAGACACACCAAAAAGATTATTCACCACTATCAACAGGGTTTCATCCCAGGGATGGAACGATGGTTCAGCATTAGTAAATCAATAACTGTGATTCACCACATAAACAGAATTAAAAACAAAAACCATGTGATCATCTCAATAAGGGCAGAAAAAGTATTCAATAAAATCCAGCACCACTTCATGATAAAAATCCTCAGCAAACTAGGCATAGGAGGAACATACCTCAAAATAATAAAAGCCATATAAGACAAACCGACAGCCAACATTATACTAAATGGGGAAAAACTGAACGCATTCCCCCTAAGAACTGGAATAAGAGAAGGATGTCCACTCTCACCACTTGTATTCAACATAGTACTGGAAGTCCCAGCCAAAGCAATCAGGCAAGAGAAAGAGATAAAGGGTATCCAAATTAGAAAAGAGGAAGTCAAACTATCTCTGTTTGCCAATGATGTGATCTTATACCTAGAAAACTCTGAAGAGTCCTCCAAAAGATTCCTAGAATTCATAAATTAATTCAGTAAAGTCTCACATTACAAAATCAGCATACCCAAATCAGTGCCATTCTATACACTAAAAACAGCAAGCTGAGAATCAAATCAAGAACTGAACCCTATTTATAATAGCTGCAAAAAACAAAAAATACCTTGAAATATACTTAACCAAGGAGGTGAAAGATCTCCTTAAGGAGAACTACAAAACACTGATGAAGGAAATTGCAGATGACACAAACAACTGGAAAAGCATCTCATGCTCATGGATTGTAAGAGTCAATATTGCTAAAATCTCTGTACTGGAAAAGTAATAAACAGATTCATATGACCATGGGAGAGCATGAAATGGAAGATTGATAAACCCATTCTCAAAGCTCATTGTAGTCCTCATTTGCCTTTTATAGTGTAAGCATCTTTTCTTGCTTGCCTGAATGTGATACTAGAGTTTTAAGAAATATCTTTTTGGTACAGTGCAGTTTCTTAGCACGAGCCAGGTACTTTGTCAGGTACTCAGATTCAGGTACAGTAATATTGCAAGCCCAGAGGAAAAAGTGGACTCTGGTGGGTTTATTGAGCAGATGGGATACAAGTTTCAACACATGCCTTCCTAAGGTACCTTCAGGAGTGATTTTGACTCTGTGTGGAAAGTGTTTCACCTTATGTGCTGACTCTAAACCCTAAATTCCACTTAAAATATATCTCTACCTGGGTGAAGAAAAATAATGAAACTATGTACAGTGGGATCCTAGTATATGTTCTAATTAGATGATATATAACTAAGCTTTGGTTGGGTTTTATTTTGTTGTTTCCTTCATACTTTTCCTGAATTTTCTACAATGACTAAATTGATTGATATTTTTGTTTAATGACAGGAAGCTGTCAGCTCATGTTTGTTTATTTCCTCAACCAATAGGTATTAAAGCTATTACCATGTTCCAGACAGATACTATGCTAGGTGCTACAGTTTACAGGAGTGTGCAAAATAAACATGACCTCTACTGTCATGGAGTTTACATTTAAGTTGGGAGACAGATATTAAATGAATAAAGCAGAAATAAGTGTATAATTACAAATGATAAGTGTTAAAAAATAAAAAAGAATACAAAGATAACAAGCAAGGAGACCCAGTTTTAGGTCTTTTCAAGGAAAACTTTTTTTTCCTGTGAAAAATTTATTTATTTATTTTTTTCAGCATATTATAGGGGTACCAATGTTAAGGTTACATATATTGCCCTTGCCCCTTTCCCCCTCGAGTCAGAGCTTCAAGTATGTCCATCCCCCAGATGGTACGCATCGTACTCATTATGTATGTATATACCCATCTCCTCTACCTTCCCACCTGCCCAACACCTGATAAATGTTATTCATGTATGTCCTCTTAGGTGTTGATTAGTGAAACCAATTTGCTGGTGAGTACATGTGGTGCTTGTTTTTCCATTCTTGAGATACTTCACTTAGTAGAATGGGTTCCAGCTCTATCCAGGAAAATACAAGAGGTGCTGTATCAGCATTGTTTCCTATAGCTAAATAGTACTCCATGGTATACATATAACACGTTTTATTAATCCACTTATGTGTCGATGGGCACTTTTTAGCTGAGATCTAAAGGATCAGTTAGGAAGGCAAGGAGTAGAGGGCGATAATGCTCTGGCCTGAGGGAACAGGATAGGCAAAGCCCCTGAAGCAGGAAAGAGCTTGATGCAGTTGACAAATGGAAGGAAGGCAGTGTGGGTTGTTAAAAAATAAAATTTCAATGAATGTAGTTTAAAGATCTAATTGGCTTTTCTTCATGATTCATGAATTGGGCAACATCCAATTCTATAACATAGAAAGTGCTCTGCTGGCCATGGCAGAACAGTTGGTTTTAATAAGGTAGCCAGAGCAGGAACAAGGAAACAGAATATGGACAGTCCCTGACTTAAAACGGTTCGACTTACTAGTAATATTTTTCAACTTTATGATGGTGCAGAAGCAGTATGCATTCAGTAGAAACCATACTTCAGTACAGTATTCAATAAATTCCATGAGATATTCAACACTATGTTTTAAAATGGGCTTTTTGTTAGATCATTTTGCTCAATGTAAGTGTTCTGAGGATGTTTAAAGTAGGCTGGGTTAAGCTGTGATGTTCAGTAGGTTGAGTGTATTAAATCAATTTTTTGACATAATGTTTTCAACTTACGTCCACCTTATCAAGACCTAACCCAATCATAAGTTAAGGATCATGTGTAATACCAAAGAAAGTATATTGGTTAATATCAGGTTACTTTCCTTTAAAGAAGTAACACAGAACTTTATGCCAGCTCAGGTTGATTAGGCCCTTTTCAGTTGGTTGTAGTGAAACTCCTATTTTTAGGAAAAGCTGGTCTGCTTGGGGGTTTTCCTGTTTACTTAAAGTTTTAGTTTGAATGTGTGGCACTTAGCATAAGTGACTCCATTTCTGTTTGGTTTGTTGGGGCTTAGTGCAGGAACTCAGTCCAATACAATGGCCTCTCATAAATTTTAATTCACAGGGTAGAGCAGAGTGATGGGTAAATATGGTTAAAAATAGGTAGGTTCAAGATCACACAGGGTCTTGTAAACCATTTAAAATATTTGGGTTTTATTCTAGTAGGCAATTGTGGTTTGATTTACATTTGTAAAATTTATTCTGGCTACTACATGGAGAGATGGAATGTATATGGGAAGGCAGAGAGCCAAGGTGGAGAGTGTCAAAGTGAAAGTGAAGACACCAGCTAGTTAGATGGCTGTTGCAATAGTCATTGCCAAAGATTAGAGTGGTGTCAATAGAGGTAGAGAGAAGTGGACAGTCAGCTTATTTTTAGGAATAGTTCCTCCTAGACTTGGTGATAGAGCATGGAGAGAGAGAGAGAAGGTGGGAAAAAAGTGATGTCTAGTTTTCTAGATTGAGCAACTGGGTGAATAGAGGTACCATTTACTGAGATGGAGATGAAGAAGCAGATTTGGGGAAAATGATCAAAATATCTGTTTTGGACATGTTAAAAATGAGATTCCTGTTATATGTCCACGTAGAGATGTTAGGTCTGCAGTTGAATGTAGGCAGAGTGAATTTATAAATGTTGCAGTTGTACACGAAGGACACCACATAATTGAGGTGGCACTATTTACATCATAAACTTGTTATGTTTTATGAAAACACACAGATAGGCATGAACATTCCAGATATTTAGTTAGAGTTCTAGAGCAATATGTTAATTCTTGTGCTGTTCCAAGCATAAATCTACACTTGCACATGCTATAGCTATGCACAGGTACAGGAAAATAAGCACACGTACACTCACTGGCATACACACGTGTGTGGCTGTACTCTCTCTTAGCTGCGTCTCAGCTCCACTGAGGTTTATTCTCTTGCTCATCCACCCACTGCCCTCAGAGACTTAATTGTTTCCCAACTGACTGTGAACCTGACATGGTCACCTCTGTTGGAGAAGGAGGGGTGGTGGTACAAAGTGTTCATGCTGCCGCTGCTGCTGTGTACTCTCTGGTATCTGGGAGGATTTGTGAGAATGACTACCACTTACGGTTGTTTGTGTTGTACCACAATATATAATAACTTAAAATTTTTTGAGGAAAGGACATCTTTTTCTAATTTCCATAAACATGCTATAAGAGCCATTTGTTTCCTGGAATGCTAGAGCCCAAAGCTCAGAAGAAAGGTCTCAGCCAGTGGTACATTATTTGTTGTCATCAGCACATAGATAGTAGGCCATACCTTGGTAGTCAGTGAGTTGACCTAGGAAGAGAAGAGAGCCCAGTCTGACTCCTTGAGGAGCTACAGCATTGAGAGATTTGGTAGAAGAAAGGATAATAAGGATTTGCCAGAGAGATAGGATAATAAGAGAAAGTGATGTTACAGAAGCTGAGAAGAGCCCAATATAATCTGTAGATTTGACCTAGATGGCTTGGTCTTATCCTTGCAATCTGTTCTTAAGACCCCTTCATGGCTTATTTATATTTATTTTCACTGTCCTGATGATTCTAGTACTTACCCAGCTCTTATTGCCATCCACATATTAGGAGCTCAGGAAATACACGAAGTACAGGATTTTGGATTAGAAAGAAAAACCATTTTTCCTTCCTACCTCCTTTGTGCTGAGGGTAACACTTACTTGATTTTAATACTACAAACCTTTATATGTCTAGAAATGTTCTTTTGCCTATTAGATGTGGCATTGATTATAGATTAATTTCTCTTATGAATGTAGGAATATTGAAATATATTTTAAAAGAAAATTAAATACTTTCAAACCTTTTATTTCTTTATCATGTATCATTTTCCTTTCAATGTTTTATCTTTAGTATCCTCAGATTAATCTTCCTAAATGTAGCTAATCATATTATCCTCATATTTAAAAATCTTCAAAAATGTTGCATTTCATGTAAAATAGAGTTTATACTCTACAGCTTGAAATTCCACATACTGCTTAATTTTGTCCCATGCAATTATTCTTTAGTATATTTCACTACTCTCCTTAAAGTATTCTGCAGTCCAGCCTGACCACAAAAGTGTCCACTATTCTTATGTATACTCCTTGTCTTTGCTTACACCTTAACTTCTGCCTACAATGCCTTGCTTCCATCCTCTCCATGTTAAAAAGCCTACTGTTTTTCTTCAAGGCACAATCCATGTTTCTCCTTTGTCCCAAAACCCTCCTGAGCTAGAAATACTTTCCCTCTTGAACTGACATTCTACTTTATGTCTTCTCTTATATCATTGCTTCTCTGCCTCATATTTTTGAAATTTATTCTATATGTCTTGCAGCTTCAGTTTGACTGACATCTCCTAATTGACTTAGAACATTCACATTGTAGTACCTTTTTTATAGAAGTGGTCTAAGAGGCAGTTATTTAAAAAGTCTTTTTCAACTTCATGTCTATGTTTGTGTTAATTGTATTACTTTCCCCTTTTTCCATAGGATCCAATGATGCCATTGCACCAGATTTCCCAGCTCAGGTGCTAGGCACGAGGGATGATGACCTCTCAGCCACTGTGAACATTAAACATAAAGAAGGGATCTACAGTAAGAGAGCAACAAGTAAGGCATTCTTGCCAGTAGGGAAAAAACCCTTGCAGAAAGATAATGCAGGTAAATGGATTGGCATAGTATATTTTGTGACTTCCCCCCCTACCCAACTTTTTCATCCTAAATGAGAATATTATTCAATTTCTATCCATTTTCCTGCTTTGTTATACAAACTTCTCTCTTTGCTGTTATATTGGGCATGTATAAGAAGGTAAAATTTCTGAAAACTGTAAGCTTTATTTTCACCATGAGGAATAAAATATGATGTATAATAACTTTTGAAATGAAATAATATCCAGTCAAGTATGTTTTAGAGACTAAAATCCATAAAAGAGTCTTGATTAAATTACCTCATAAATTTATCTCTTTCAGATGTTGCAAACCAACATCTCATAGGTTAGCTTCTGCAGGGAGATATGTGGCTGACATGATGTTTTAAAATTTTTTTATTTTGCTGCTAACATTTAAAAATAAGATTTTGAGCTTCTCTTTAAAAATCATAATATCTGGTTACACTTGGCTTACATTCTTTCATGTCAGTAATCCGCTGCAACATAGCCATGGCTGTCCCCTCCAGACACATCCATTCTCCTGTTTGCTTCAGCCTCCACAACTCTCAGATCCAGTTTGCTTCATTCATCCTTCTTAGCTATCTGGTCACTGAGGATATTTGAGTTTCAACCTTATTCCTAGATAGAAGTCTCGCTGCTTTATGAAAACTTTTAATCTTTAGGGATCCACTTACTTTTTTTCATCTGCATCTCTGATATTGTACTCATTTAGTTGATACGTGATATTAATAATATTTATTAAATAAAAACTCCAGTAGTTACTAAAAATTCTAAAAATATAATTGCCTGTGTTTATCTGTTACATTCACACCTTTTTATTCCTATGTGTAACTATTAGCTAAATAAGTGCTGCTGATTCCAGGGAAGTTTTTAAACATAGGGTGGCTCTGTTCTAGTTTTGGCATAGTGTTAATGACTTCGTATGATGGCGTCAGTGCCCTTGTGAGGAAAATGGGTGAGGTCTGCTTGCCAAAGCACGCACATTTATTCTTCTAGGCAATTTTTGTTGCACTGCAAAGCGTATTGAAGCCTGTTTATAAATCCCTTTTGAAATGAGATGAAAGAGGTATATATGCCAGCTAATGTTGAGACTGCCAAGTAAATAATAAGGAAAATATTTTTACAAAATATAATGCATAAATGAAAACCCTCATGCACTAGGAAATCCCTTACCTGTTTACCACTACCTATATGCTAGTAGCAATTTGGTTGACACAGATAACCCTAAGGTCCCACCGTCAGATACCTCAGGAGAGGGTAGATATGGGAAAATTGGCAGAGAACTAAGTGGGCTCCATCAGAGTCTGCAGGCAGAACTCACTGGCTGTACCTCACCGTAAAACTGGATCCCCCTATACAAAAAGAAAACCCAGCCCCCATAAAGGAAAATATTGATAAATATGGCCACATTAAAGTGAGAAATTCTATAAATTATAAATACCAAATAAGAGAGTGAAAGGCAAGCCAGAGTAGGGAAGATATTTGTGATACATGTATCCCACAAAAGACTTATATCCATAGTATAAAAAGAACTCTTACAAATCAATATGAAAAAGGTATTCAACCCAATAGAAAAATGGCAAAAGACTTGGATAGGTACTTTACAAAAGAGAATATCCAGCCGGGTGCGGTGGCTCACGCCCGTAATCCTAGCACTCTGGGAGGCCGAGGTGGGCGGATTGCTCAAGGTCAGGAGTTCAGAACCAGCCTGAGCGAGACCCCATCTCTACTATAAAAATAGAAAGAAATTAATTGGCCAACTTATATATATATATATATATATATATATATAAAATTAGCCGGGCATGGTGGCACATGCCTGTAGTCCCAGCTACTCGGGAGACTGAGGCAACAGGATTGCTTGAGCCCAGGAGTTTGAGGTTGCTGTGAGCTAGGCTGACGCCACGGCACTCACTCTAGCCTGGGCAACAAAGCGAGACTCTGTCCCAAAAAAAAAAGAGAATATCCAATAGCCAGTAAACCTTACAAAATATTTTACTTCATTAATCAGTAGGGAAATGCAAATTAAAACCACAATAAGTAGGTCTATGTACTCACAAGGATGACTGAAATGCAAAAGACAGTACTGTGTTGGTAAGAATGTAGAACAAGCAGAACTCATTTACTGCTGGTGACAGTATACATTGGTATAATGACTTTGGAAAGCAGTTTGGTATTATCTACTAAATTATACAAAAGCATAAGCTATATGACCTAGCAGTTCTGTACCTAACTGTGTACTCAACAGAAGGGGATTCACACAAGCACCAAAAGACACATATACAAATATTCTTCATAGCAGTATTTCTAATAGCTCCTAACTGGAAACTACCCAGATGCCCAGTATTTATCCAGTGAAGTGGATAAATTATGGAATACTAACACTGTTAAATACTAATTAGCAAATGAAAATGAGTAAAGGATAAATATATGTAACAACACTTAATCTTGCAAACAACGTAGGAGAAAAAAGTGACATAATAAAAAATGCTATATTCATAAAAAGTTGAAAAAATATTCAAAACTAGTTTGTTGTATTAAAATCCAGTAAGTGTTACCCTCAGCACAAAGGAGGTAGGAAGGAAAAATGGGGTGAGCATGTAGGCATCTAGCCAGATTTTATTTCTTGGCCTAGGTAAGGTTATATACACTTGCTTATTGATAATTCACTGAGCTCTATATTTATGCATTTTCTGCACGTTTTTCTACACAATAAAAGAGATCTTTTTAAAAGATAAATTAAGGTTAGAAATGTCTAAAAAGGACATGCAAGACTCTTTTAGAGAAAATTATAAAACTACATTGAAATATATTAAGGAAGACCTAAATAATTGGAGGATTATACAAATGTAATAATAAATTTAAGATGTCATTTCTCCCAAATTAATTTCTAAATCCAATGCATTGCTACTCAATTCCAATAGGATTGTTCATGGAATTTGACAGGCTGATTGTAAAATTTTTATGGAAAATCTAAAAGTCCATTTAAAGAATAAGGTAAGGAAACTTGCCATATCAGACACCAACACTTAATTATACATGTAGTTTATTTAAGACATCATTTGCAAAGGAATACACAGAAAGAAAAATGAAACAGAGTGGTTACCCAGAAACACACCCATGAATGTGGAGACTTAATATACACAGAAATGGCATAACAACACATGGAGAAAGAGTGAAGATCAATGATTCAATAATGTTTGGACTACTGATTATGTATGTAGGAAAAAAATAAAATCATATAAATCACTACTGTACCTAAACCAAAATGTACGGTATTCCAGGAATATTAAACGTAGAAAGGAAAACTTTAAACTTTTAGAACTTAGATGGTCTATCCATATGACCATGAGATAATTAAGGATTTCTTAAACAAGACACACAAAGCACAAGTCCTAAAGGAAAAAATATAATCCAATCAGCATTATTAAAATGAAAATTGTGTGCATAAGAGTTACCATAAGCAATTAAAAGGCAGGACACAGACTGAGAGAAGATATTTGGAACTCATACAACCTACAAAGAAATTTTATAGGCCGGGCGTGGTAATCCTAGCACTCTGGGAGGCTTGAGGCAGGAGGATCATTTGAGTTCAGGAGTTTGAGACCAGCCCAAACAAGAGCAAGATCCTGTCTCTACTAAAAAAAATAGAAAGAAATTAGCTGCACAACTAAAATATATATATAAAGAAAATTAGTCGGGCATGGTGGTGCATGCCTGTAGTCTTAGCTACTTGGGAGGCTGAGGCAGGAGGATCACTTGAGCCTAGGAGTTTGAGGTTGCTGTGAGTTAGGCTGCTGCCACAGCACTCTAGCCCAGGCAACAGAGTGAGAGTAAGACTCTGTCTCAAAAAAAAAAAAAAAAAAAATTTTACAAAAATGGTCATTGCAGTGCTTTTCAATACTAAAAAGCTTTTTAATACTTTTCAAAGCTTTAAATTGATCAACAAGTGAATTGATACTTTAATACAGTAGAGTACTACCTAACATAGGAATCAGAGTCACATATCTTAATGTGGTGAAATCTCAAAATCACATTGAGTGAAAAAGGCATGTTGCTTAAAGATACATACAGTATTATATACTTTTTATATAAAGTTTAGAGACATGTATAACAATAACTGTGCATTGTTGATTATTATATGCAGTGTAGTAAAGAGTTAAAAAACATCCTTGAGATTGATAAACTCTAAATTCAGTATAAAGGTTACTCTTGAGAAGAGAGAATGGCATCATTGAGACCTTACACAGGAAATCATTATATCTACAATGTTTTCCTTCTTAAGCTCTATAGAAGATACTTTGGTGTTCATTATGTTATATACTTTTAGTATTCCTGAAATATTTTGTTAACATTAAAAAAATTTTAATGATCTACAAATTTCAGAAGACATTGAGAGATTAGGAAGATTGGAGTAATAGAAATTAGAAAAATGAATAAATTTAAAAGGGGTAGCATGGTAAATAACAAGACTGGTGTTTGTTGTGTTTTTATTAATCTCTGTTGCCTTTCTGATTTGTTTGTTGAAGAGTATTCCTACTCACAGATAGGAAATGAAAAATGATCAAGAAAAATAGAAAGAAAAGAGAAATAGAAAAATATTAGACAAACTTAAAAAGCTGTAACCACATGAAATTTTTAAAAATTATATAAGAATGCTATATATAAAATATAGATGATATAAATGCTTTTCTTAAATTATATGAATTACCAAAATTGGCTCCATAAGTGATAAAAACTTTGACTAGGCCAAAAAACTTGAAAGCATTATTCAAATCTACTTTTTTACTTTGAAAAACATACCTCTCTCTATATATATATATATAGAAAGAGAGAGACAGACACACACACACACACACACACACATATATATTTATATATATATATATTTTTTTTTTAAGAGAAATAAAGGATCTTACTCTGTTGCCCAGGCTGGGGTGCTCATAGCGTGGTCATAGCCACTGTTCAAGTGATCCTCCTGCCTCAGCCTCCTACAGGTGGTATGTGCTGCCATGCTGGTTAAATTTTTTTTTCTTTTGTAGAGACAGCGTCTCTGTTGCTCAGGCTAGTCTCAAACTCCTGGCCTCAAGCAATCCTCCTGCCTCTTCTCCCAAAGTGCTGGGATTACAGGCGTGAGCTACTGCACCAGGCCTATCATCAAGCCATCAAAGAATAAATTTTATTTAAAGTATTATTATATTTAAATTTTTGTACACTAAAAAATATGGAAAACTTTCTAATTTATGTCATAGTTTTTACATAGCGGAGCCTAAGAGGTGCTTTTGTCCTAATATAATGGGGTTTGAAATTTTGTTTGTGGGTGTTTTTTGGAGGGAGTTACTTATCTATGATGTTTGTTTTTCTTCTCTGTGAGATCAAATGATGTTGTTATTCCAGATGCTTCAGTTCAAGTAGTTATTACTGGTGACGAAGACCTCTCAGACAAAAAACAGAAAGAAGAAATCATTAGTAAAAGGGAAGTGACTAAAGTTGCCCAGCCTGAAGAAAAAGAATCCTTGCAGAAAGACACTGCAGGTAGCTAAACTGGATTGTTTGCATATTATTTTCTTCTCGTCTTCTAAAATGAGACTGTTCCTTTAAGACTATAAACAGAAATGTATTCTCTATTCTGTTTTTGCTATCTCCAATCCTCCTTTAGTTTGTTCATACATAAAATAGTTAAGCTACATTTTTTATATACTTTGACATATAAAATTGGCCTATTTAAAGCTCTCTGAGATATTTCTAGAGAACTTTTGGATATAGTAAACAAATTAATCTCATTGCCAGAAATTCACTTAATGGACTTTTACCTCTGCTGAAAAAAATATTTCAACACCATGAGTTACTGACTCTATAATACTGTTGTTTCATATAATCCTTTATTCCTTTGGAATGCAGCTTGTTTACTTCCCACTTTTCTGGTTATTTTACTTCATTTGGATTATTCTGATTAAAAATGTCTATAATAACGTGTTCAGTTAGGATTAGTTTTGGCTTTGAGGGATGAAACTAAAAACAAAATAGCATTGGCTTAAAGAAGACAGAAGATTATTTCTGATAGTCTCAGAAGTTACATTTACTATTCTTCTTACATCCTATTGGTCAGACTTAGACACATGGTCACACCAAGCTAAATTGCCAGGGAGGCTGGGAAATAGTCTTTATTCAGGTACCCATATGCCCAGCTAAAGTTAGGGTTCTATTTTAGAGAAAAAGAAAAATGGATATTAGAGGACAGATGGCAGTTTCTGCCACAATTATAAACTAGAAACATATTTTAGAGCATAGTTAGCCACTTCTCTTTCTTATGTATTGCTTTTCTAAAAAAGATAGATTGTATTCTGGGCAACACCTCAAAATTTTACCCCTTTTTTACTGTTGCTAAATGAATGGTCCAGGAACAGTTTTGATCACATTAGTCTCCTAATGAAAAACTTTAGTTTCCGTTGCCTTAAGAATAACATCTAAACTCTTTTAACATAGTCTTTCAGAACAGCAGAATCAGCTCCCAAACAACCTTTAGAATGCTAATTCTTACTTCTTTTCCTCATAAATTCTATAATCAAATAAACCACATACTTGCACTATTTCTTGATTGCTCAGTTGCTCTCCTGACTCCATTCTTTTGTTATGTATTGTTTTGTTATATCTTTGTTTTGTCTTTTGTTATGTATTTGTTATATTATGTTTGTCTTTTATACTTTTGCATAAATGCCTTTTTCTTTTTATCTCAATGTATATCCCATCTTAGCTAATGTCCAAGTCAGTTGTCTCTGTGATACTCCTAGCTAGAATTAGTTTTCTCCTATTGAATATTACACCTTTTTATCTTTCTCTCTTTTGTGCTGTAATTCTTTAACTTAGTATGACATTTATTTATGTACGTGACTTTTGACTCTAATTTAGATTGTTTTTAAAACATATTTCTGAGTGATTTTTTTTTTCTTAACACTGGTAACAAAGCCTTTACATAATAGATGCTTAAGAGGTATTTTTAAATATTTTTTGTTGGCCAGGAGCATTGGCTCACACCTGTAATCCCAGCGCTTTGGGAGGCTGAGGCAGGAGGATCTCTTGAGGCCAGGAATTTGTCTCTATAAAAAATAAAAAAAATTATCCAGGTGTTGTGATGCATGCCTGTAGTCCCAGCTACTCAAGAGGCTGAGGCAGGAGGATCACTTAAGTCCAAGAAGTCAAGGTTACAGTGAGCTATGATCACATCACTGCACTCCCACCTGGGCAACAGTGAGACCTGTCTCCAAAAAAAAAAAAAAAAATGAAATCCGTCAGCTTCCTCTTTGTATAATGTATTAATTTCCCTCTTTTAGATTCCAGTGGTGTTACTGCTGCAGAGCACTCAGCTCAAGTACAAGACACAAAGATTAAAGACCTACCAGACACTAAAGCCATTAAACAGAAAGAGAAGATCCATAGTAAGACGACAGTTCCTATGCAAGCCTGTCCAGAAGATGAAAAATCCTTACAGATAGATATTGAAGGTAATGGGATTGAGAGGTGTGTGTGTGTTTGTGTGTGTGTGTATGTGTACCTGTGTCTTTGTGTGTACATGAGTGTCAGTGTATGTATGTTTCCATTTCATTCTGATAAGAATATGGCCCCACAATTTAAATAAAGGTTCATTTTTTTTTTTTTGCTTTCTTATGCAAATACTTTCAATGCTACTTTATCTTTGTGGATATTTGTATTGATTTGTAAAATAATTATTACTTCTGGAAAAAAATAATAGCAACTTAGAAACAAGATTACAAATAAATATGTAAGGCTGTTATCTATTGGAAGTGAAACATGTCTCAATACTAAAATAGGGAAAACCTAAAGGTATTTACAAAGATAGAACATAAATATAATATAAACTTTTAAAAAATTGCAATAAAACAGAACCAAAATCAAATCTATTTATATTTTTTTGTGGCCCCCTTTTTCTGACAAAAGAAAAGCATATAGAACACAAATCATTACTACCTGTCAAGCTTTATTTCTTAGAGTAAAATAGAAGAGTACCTAGGTAAGGAGAGAAAGGGGGAAAGAAGCTAATCTACCTAAACTGTATTTTGAAAATAGTCTTGGTTCAACTGCTTATATCAAGAGTGTACAGGCCGGGCGCGGTGGCTCAAGCCTGTAATCCTAGCTCTCTGGGAGGCCGAGGTGGGCGTATCGTTTGAGCTCAGGAGTTTGAGACCAGCCTGAGCAAGAGTGAGACCCCATCTCTACTATAAATAGAAAGAAATTAATTGGCCAACTAATATATATAGAAAAAATGAGCCGGGCATGGTGGCACATGCCTGTAGTCCCAGCTACTTGGGAGGCTGAGGCAGCAGGATTGCTTGAGCCCAGGAGTTTGAGGTTGCTGTGAGCTAGGCTGACGCCACGGCACTCACTCTAGCCGGGCAATAAAGTGAGACTCTGTCTCAAAAAAAAAAAACAAGAGTGTACAAAATAAATGATTTTTGACAAGGGTACCGAGACTGTACAATGGGGAAATAATTGTCTTGTCAATAAATGGTATTGGGAAAAGTGAATATCCATATTCGAAATAATGAAATAGAACCTTTCTTTACACCATATAGAAAAATTAACTCAAATGGAGTAGAAACATAAATGTAACAACTAAAACTGTAAAACTCCTAGAAGAAAACATAGGGGACAAGCTGCAGGACATTGAACTTGGCAACAATTTCTTGGATATGACACCAAAAGCACAGGCAACAAAAGCAAAAGTAAGCAAATGAGACTATAGCAAACTTGAAAACTTCTACATGCCAGAGGAAACAAATTTTGAGCATGAATAGGCAACTTACAGAATGGGAGAAAATATTTGTAAATCACATATCTGATAAGGGGTTAATATCCAGAATATATAAGGAACTTCTGCAACTCAGCAAGAAGTAAACAACCAACCTTATTTTAAAATGAGCAAAGGACTTGAATAGACAGTTATTCAAAGATGATATACTAATGGTTAATAAGCATATGAAAAGATGGTCAACATCTCTAATCATAATAGAAATGCAAATCAAAACCACAGTGAGATACCACCTCACACCTATTAGGAAAGCCATTTTCAAAATAAAAGAAAATAACAAGTGTTGCTAAGCATGCAGAGAAATTGGAAACATTGTACGCTCTTCGTGGGAATGTAAATGGTGCAGGCATTATGGAAAATAGTGGAGGTTCCTCAAAAAATTAAAAAGAATTACCATATGATCCAGCAATCCCACATCTGGGCATATAACTGCCTGGCGCAGTGGCTCACACCTATGATTATGGCACTCCGGGAGGCCAAGGCAGAAGGATCACTTGAGGCCAGGAGTTCAAGACCAGCTTCAGCAACATAGCAAGTACCTGTCTCTATAAAAACTGGAAAAATTATCTGGGCGTGGTAGTGCATGTTTGTAGTTCCAGCCCAAGAGTTTGAGGTTGCAGTGAGTTATGATGATGCTGTGGCACACTAGCCAAGGCAACAGAGCAAGACCTTGTCTCAAGAAAAAAAAAAAAAAAAAAGGAATTCAAGGAGGATCTCAAAAAGAGATCTGCACACTTATGTTTATCATAGCATTTATTCACAATAGTCAAGAGGTGGAAGCAATCCAAATGTTCATCAACAGATGAATGTATTTAGAAAATGTGAATTACTATTTGTTGACTAGAAATATAATAAAATATGTTATATACATAAAAGGAGATATTGTGCAGCCTTAAGAAAGAAAGAAATCTTGTCACATGCTACATGAGGAATGAATCTTGAGGACAATATAAGCAAAATAAGCCAGTCACAAAGGACAAATACAGTATAATTCCACTCATATGAATTATCTGAAGTAGTTGAAATCGTAGGAAGAGGAAGTAGCAAGGTAGTTGCCAATAGCTGTGGGGAGAGTAGACAGAGAATTAGTATTTAGTGTGGGTATAATTTCAGTACAACAGTGTGAATATACTGTACACTTAAAATTGTTAAGATGGTAAATTTAATGTCATATGATTTTTACCACACAAAAAAATAATAAGACTAAGCAACAAAACATTGCAACTCTGCAGTGGGTAGTATGGGAGACATAGCTTGCAAAAGAAAGATGGAAATATAATCTGTACAAGCATGCTCTAGAAGATACAAGAAAATTTTTCCTAAACACTTTATACTCTGAATAATTTTAGAAGACATGAAATGTATTGAGATAAAAGTTGATATGATAATGAGATGAAAAGGGAGATTTAGGGGATAGGATAACATATTGAAGTGAAAAAATTATACCAATTAAGAGAAGAAAGCGATGAAAGCAATTAGAAAGTAATGGAATTTGAAAATTGACAGTGAAAATCCAATACAATAATGTCTGTTGTTATCTCTAACAAAACAAATAACAGAAAAGTAATAAATAGATAAGGAAGAATTAAACCTACAATTTAAAAAGAAACTTTAAGTTTCCTACTAAGTCCTAGGAAAAAATTGCATATAATGATCAATACTGGGACATATGTTGGTGATAGTACTGAACTTCAAGGAAAAAGAATGAATTTTTCAGATATCCATGCAAAAAAAGCGAGAAGAAAAGCAAAAAGACCATTGGGAAGACGATAGGCAGATGAAAGGGAGGTTAAAGTTAGTGTTAAATGAGCTAATTGCATCTTTAAAATTGATAAACTGAGAAATACATGATACAGAAACAACAGAAATAAGTGGTAATAGACTAAATTAAAAAGCTTTTGTACAGCTGAGGAAATAATCAACAGAGCAAATAGACAACCTACTGAATGGGAGAAAATATTCATAAACTATACACCTGTAGATCCAGAGTCTACAAAGAACTCAAACAAATCGGCAAGAAAAAGACAAACAGCCACATTAATAAGTGGGAAAAAGACATGAATAGAAGCTTTTCAAAAGTAGGTAGATGAATAGCCAACATGAAAAAATCCTCAACGTCACTAACCATCAGGGAAGTACAAATTAAAACCACAATGAGATATCACCTTACCCCTCTCAGGATGTCTATTATTAAAAAGTCAAAAAACAATGGATGCTGGCATGGATGCAGAGAGAAACACTTATACACTGTTGTTGGGACTGCAAATTATTATCAAAGAGCTAAAAGTAGATTATCATTTGATCCAGCAATCCCACTGCTGGGTATGTACCCAACGGAAAAGTTGTTGTTTTTATCAAAAAGACACCTGCACCTAATGTTTATTGCAGCACAGTTCACAATTGCAAAGATGTGGAATCAACCTAAGTGCCCATCAATTTATGAGTGAATTAACACAATGTGGTATATATATACCATGGAGTACTACTCAGCCATAAAAAGAAATGAATTTTAATGCCTTTTGCAGCAATTTGGATAGAACTGGAGACCATTATCCTAAGTGAAGTATCCCAGGAATGGAAAAACAAACATATATGCTCTCTAACAATTTGGAACTGATTGATGGGCACTCATGGGCCCAGAGAGAAGTAAAATTCATTGGAAATCAAGAACGGAGAAAGGGGGAAAGGGTAGATAAAAATCTAACAGGTACAATGAACTATTCAGGTGATGGGCACACCAACAGCTCTGACTTAAGCATTTTAAAAGCTATCCATATAACAAAAACATTTGTACCCCCTTAATATTACTATTTTGAAATTTACAAAAAGGTACACATGCGTAAGTATAGTATTTAAAATATAAAAGTTATCTCTAGAAGAGTTAAAATCAAACTATAAAACATCCAAAATCTTAAGAAAAACAGTAGGGGCAGACATGGGGGTAAAGGGAAGAAATAAGAAAATAATAAATTAATAACAAAAGAAAAAATGTGACAAAATCAAAAAATGGAGAGCATATAAGACTATATACACATAAAGCAAATTTACCTATGTAAAAAAAACTTTTCAGCTGACACAGTGGCTCACACCTGTAATCCTAGAACTCTAAGAGGCCAAGGCAGGAGGATTGCTTGAGGTCAGGGGTTCAAGACTAGCCTGAGCAAGAGTGACACCCCATCTCTACTAAAAAAAAAAAAAAATAGAAAAATTAGCCAGGCATGGTGGTGTATGCCTATAGTCACAGCTACTCGGGAGGCTGAGGCAGGAGAATCGTTTTTGAGCCCAGGAGTTTGAGGTTAGAGTGAGCTATGATGATGCCACTGGACTCTACCTGGGGTGACAGAGACTCTACCGGCCACCCTTTTTTTGAGATTCTACTCTCAAAGAAAACAAAACAAACAAACAAAAAAAACCCCTTTTTTGATTGAGTTAAAAAACAAACTACTCCCTTCCAGGGTATATAACAGAGATATCAAAAGTAAAATGACTCAGAAAGGTTTAAAATAAAAAGAAAATTTTACTTTCAAAATTTGAAGAAAATTTTTCTTAAAAAAGAAATGTGGAGACATTAATATAGATGAGGTTAAATTCACCAAAAGTTTTACAGGAATTAAAGAGGAATATTTTAATACTCATTTACATTCCACAATGCAGATAATTTGCATACATCTTTAAACATCAAATAACTTAGCATAAAAAATTCATAAAATGAAAACTGCAGGTTCCATCAATAAGGAAGTTTATGTTGCCTTATAAAAGAATGAAGATATAAAGTTATAAGAAAACCACTCTTAGGGCATATCATTAGGCAAAGGATGCTTTAAGGTGTAGAGAGGACGGTTGAATTTGCTTATGCAAGGGAAAAAGTAAAACAGACCATAAACTAACAGAAAAACCCTACGAGACTTTCAAAGAGAAATGATCAAATACAGAATAGTAGTAGGGTGCTTGAACACACGTAGTTAGCTTATGACAGATTGTGGAGATAAAATTTAGTTTTAAAAGTGAAATTAAACATCTGAGAATAATGCAAGTAATGAGCTTGATCTAATTTATATATACATATATATGTAAAAGTCTGGATGATTTAAAAAAACTTAAAAAAATATTTTCCAAATGACCATAGAACATTTTTATACCATTTTATTGAGATAATTCATCTACTTAAAGTGTTACAATCTGGTGGTTTTTAGTATATTTACAGATATGTGCAATCAACTATCACTACAGTCAATTTTAGAATATTTTCCTCACTACAAAAAGAAATCTGTACCCTTTAGCTGTCGTCTCTTTACCTCTTCATTACCACCTCTCCTGAGACCCAAACCAATACCAATCTACTTTCCATCTCTACAGATTTCCCTATTCCTGACTTTTATATAAATGGATCCATGTAATATGAGGATTTTGGGGGCCTGGCTTCTTTTAACTCAGCATGATATTTTTAGAGTTTATCCAAATTATAACATTATCAATATCTATTTGTTTCAATGGCTGAATAATATTCCATTGTATGTGTATATTAACACTACATTTTGTTTATCCATCTGTCCATTGATTGACATTTGGATTATTTCCACCATTTTTCCTATTATGAATAGTGCGTCTATAAATTTTCATGTACAAGTTTTTATGTGGACATATTTCTCTTAGGGGTGGAATTGTTCAGTCATGTAATAACATCATTTGAGGAACTGTCAGACTATTTACCAAAGCTGCTGCCCCATTTTGCATTGCAACCAACAGTGTATGATTGTTCTAAGTTCTCTATAATCTCAACACTTGTGGTTATCTGTCTTTTTGATTATAGCCATCCTAGAGTGTAGGAAGTAGTAGTGTCTCCTTTTGCTTTTGCTTTGCATTTCCTTTATGACTAATGATTTTGAGCACCTTTTCATGTGCTTATTGTCCAGGTATATCTTCCTTGGAGAAATGTATATTCGGATCTTGACCTGGTCTGTAATTAGGTTATTTGTCTTTATGTATTCTAGATGCATGTACCTTATTAGATACATGATATACAAATATGTTCTCCCATTCTGTGGGTTCTTTTTACTTTCTTGATGATGTCCTTTGAAGGACAAAAGTTCTTAATTTTGATGAAGTCTAATTTATCTATTTTGTGTTTTGTTGCTCAGATTTTGGTGTCCTGTCTAAGAATTCTTTGTCAATCCAAGGTCATAAAGATTTATCTCTGTGTTTTCTTCTAAGAAAAAGTTTTATCATTTTAGCTTTTACATGCAGGTTGATTTTTGTATATGGTATGAGATAAGGATCCAACCTTATTTCTTTCCATGTGGATATCCAGTTGTCACAGCATCATTCTTTCCCCACTGAATTGTCTTGTTATTTTTATCAAAAATCAGTTCACCATAGTGATGTATGGGTTTGTTTCTGGACTCTTAATAATAATCCATTGATCTACATGTTTATCCTTGTGACAGTACCACACTGTCTTCATTACTGGTGCATTGTAGTAAGTTTTGAAATTGGGATGTGCCTTCCAACTTTGTTTTTTTGTTTGCTTGTTTGTCTTTTCAGAATCACATTGGCTATTCTGGGTCCCTTAAAATTCTATATGAATTTTAGAATCATCTTAGCAATTTCTGCAAAGAGGCAAGCTAGATTCTAATAAGGATTGCTTTGAATTTGTAGAGCAGTTTGAGGAGTATTGCTGCCTTCAAAAATAAGTCTTTCAATTCATAGCATAGGTATTTTCCATTTATTTAGATCTTTAATTTCTCAACAATGTTTTCCAGTTTGCAGATTATAAGTTTTGGACTTTTTAAATTAAATTTATTCCTAAGTATTTTATTCTTTTTGGTGCTCTTATAAATAGGATTTTCTTTTCTTTTCTTTTTTTTTTTGAGACAGAGTCTCACTCTGTTGCCCAGGCTAGAGTGCCATGGTGTCAGCCTAGCTCACAGCAACCTCAAACTCCTGGGCTCAAGCAATCCTTCTGTTTCAGCCTTCTGAGTAGCTGGGACTACAGGCATATGCCACCATGCCTGGCTAATTTTTTTCTATATATTTTTAGTTGGCCAATTAATTTCTTTCTATTTTTAGTAAAAATGGGGTCTCACTCTTGCTGGTTTTGAACTCCTGACCTTGAGCAATCCTCCCGCCTCAGCCTCCCAGAGTGCTAGAATTACAGGTGTGAGCTACCATGCCCAGCCTCTGATTTTCTTAATTTTATTTTGGATTTGTTTACTACAAGTGTATAAAATTCAAGTGATTTTTGAATATTCATCTTTAATCTTCAATTTTACCAAACTCATTTATTAGTTCTAATAGTTTTTATGAATTTATTAGGATTTTCTAGATATGAGATCTTGTCATCTGCAAATATAGTTTTACTTCTTTTGCAATCTGCATGTCTTTTATTTTATTCATTTGTTTTGTTTTTGTGTTTGCCTAATTCCCCTGGCTAGTACTCCAGTACAATGCCGAATACAAATGGCAAGAGCAGATATCCTTCTGTGTTCCTACCTTAGGGGGCAGGCAGCCAGTCTTTCATCGCTTAAGTATAATTTTAGCTCTTCATAGATGCCCTTTATCAGATTGAGGAAATTCTCTCTGTTCCTAGTTTGTTGAGTGTTTTTATTAAGAAAAGGCTAGATTTTGTCAAATGTTTTCTATGCTTCTGTTGAGATGAGCAAGTGATTTTTGTTTTTTATTCTATTGACTGATTTTTTGCATGTTGAGCCAACCTTGCACTTGTGGGGTAAATCCCACTTGGTCAAAGTATATAATTCTTTTTATGTGTTACTGGATTTCGTTTATCAGTATTTTGTTAATTTTTTTTTTACGTCTATATTCATAAGAGATACTGGGCTGTTGTTTCCTTTTCTTGTGATACTTTGTTGAGTTTTCTTATAAGGGTAACATTGGCTTCATAAAATTAGTTGGGATGGATTCTCTTAATTTTTGGAAGAGTTTGGAAAAAACTAGTATAATTCTTCTTTAAATGTTTTGTAGAATTCATTGGAATATCTGTCTGGGCTTGGGCTTTTCTTTGTAGGTAATTTTTTAAATTCATAATTTAATCTCTTCACTTGCCATAGGTTTATTCAGATTACTTCTTGAGTAATCTGAATTACTTCGTGAGTAATTCAGATTTACTCAGTAATCTGAGTAAAATTAAAATTAAAATCAAATTACTCAGTAATCTGAGTTACTTCTTGAGTCAGATTCAGTAGTTTGTGACTTTCTAGGAATGGAATTCGTCCATTTCATCTAAGTTATCTAAATTGTTGGCACACCGTTATTCATAGTATTCCTTTATAATCCTTTTTATTTTTGTAAGGCCAATAGTAATGTTACGTCTTTCATTTTTTTATGTGAATGTTCTCATTTTATTCTTGGTCAATCTAGCTAAATGTTTATTAATTTTGTTGATATTTTCAAATACCAGCTTTTGGTTTCAATTATTTTTTCTCTAGTTCATTAATTTATACTCTATTATTCTTTTCCTTCTGATTATTTGGGTTTTTGTTTACTCTTCTTTTCCTGTTTTCTTAAGGTAGAAATTCATGTTTTTTTTTTTCACTTGTGCTCTTTCTTTTTTCTTAATATAGGTATGTATAGCTGTAAATTTCCCTCCAAGCTTTAGCTGCATCCCATAAATCTGTCATTCATTGCAAAGTACTTTCTTATATCCCTCTTGTTTTCTTCTTTAACCCATAGATGACTTAGGGTTTCACATATTTTTCATATATTTGAGTTTCCTAAATTTTATCCTGCTATTGATTACTAATTTCATTCTATTGTGATTGAAGAACATACTTTGTATTATTTATATCCCTTTAAGTTTATTGAGGTTTGTTATATGGCCCGGCATACAGTCTATCCTGGAGAATATACTATATGAACTTGAGAAGAATATATATTCTGTTGTTAGGTGGATTCTTCTATATAGGTCTCTAAGATCTAGTTGAATTATAGCATTGTTCAAATATTTTGTTTTCTGTTCATCTTCTGTTTAGTAGTTCATCTATTATTACAAATGGGATATTAAAGTCTTTAGCTATTACTGTTAAATTATCTGTTTCTCCATTTCTGCCTGTTTTTGCTCATCTATTTTAATGTTCTTTAATTTGGTGCATATATGCTTATAATTTTTATCTCTTCCTAATGGATGACCCTTTCATCATTATAAAGTGTCTTCCTTTATCTGTAGTAACATTTTGTATTTTATTTTATTTTATTTTTTATTTTTTGAGACAGAGTCTCACTTTATTGCCCAGGCTAGAGTGAGTGCCGTGGCGTCAGCCTAGCTCACAGCAACCTCAAACTCCTGGGCTCAAGCAATCCTGCTGCCTCAGCCTCCCAAGCAACTGGGACTACAGGCATGCGCCACCATGCCCGGCTAATTTTTTTCTATATGTATTAGTTGGCCAATTAATTTCTTTCTATTTATAGTAGAGATGGGGTCTCGCTCTTGCTCAGGCTGGTCTCGAACTCCTGAGCTCAAACGATCCGCCCACCTCGGCCTCCCAGAGAGCTAGGATTACAGGCTTGAGCCACCGCGCCCGGCCCATTTTGTATTTTAGAATCTGTTTTGTCTGATATTAGTATAGCCACTCCAGCTTTCTTATGGTTATCATTTGTGTGATATCTTTTTCCATCTGGATTTTCAGTCTATTTTAGGGAGTTGTTTTGTTTTGTTTTTGTTTTTGTTTTTTGAGACACAGTTTCACTCTTTTGCTTAGGCTGGAATGCAATTGTGCTGTCATAGCTCACTGTAGCCTCACACTCCTGGGCTCAAGCGATCTTCCCACCTCAGCCTCCTGAGTAGCTGGAACTACAGGTGTGCACCACCACAGGCAGCTAATTTCTTTATTTTTTTATAGAGATGGAATATCACTGTGTTATCCAGTTTGGTCCCAAACTCCTGGCCTCAAAAGATCCTCCCAACTTGGCCTGCCAAAGTGGTGAGATCATAGGCATGAGCCACCACACCCTGCTCTTATTTGTATTTTTGAATCTCCAAGTATGTTTCTTATATAGACAGCATACAGTAGGATCATGGGGTGGGGGTTGTTTGGTTTGGTTTGGTTTGGTTTTGGTTTTGGTTTTTTTGAGACAGAGTCTTGCTCTGTCACAGTGACTAGAGTGCAGTGGTGTGATCATAGTTCACCATAACCTCGAACTCCTGGGCTCATGCGATATCCTCCTGCCTCAGCCTCCCAAGTAGCTTGGACTACAGGCACATGCTACCACACTTCGCTAATTTTTTCTGTTTTTAGTAGAGATGGAATCTCACTCTTGCTCAGGGTTCTCTTGAACTCCTGACCTCAAGCAATCCTCTCACCTTGGCCTCCTATAGTGCTAGGATTACAGGAGTGAGCCACCATGCCCAGCCAGATCACATTTTTTATACAGTCTGACAGTCTCTGCCTTTTCACTGAATTGTTTAATCCATTCATATTTAATGTTATTATTGATACAGTTATATTTACATCTGCCATTTTACTTTTTGTTTTCTTTATGTCTGTTCCTGACATTATAGTGGATTAGATATCCTGAAAAACTTCCTTGAAGAAAATAACTAGAATGCCATATTATTATAGATAAATAATTGAATAAATAAATGGGGAGAAATGACAGTCTCTTAGGCAGAATTCCAAATAATGTATGTAGATATTCTACCCTTGAGGAGGTGGAGCATAACTCCCCACTCTTAAAGAATGGGTTGTACATAGTAAACTTCATTCCAAAGAATGTACTGTAGGAAGGGGAAAAAATAACTTTACAGTAAAGAACCCTGATAAACACTAACTCAGCCAGTTTGTCAAGGTCAACATCAACAGTGATAAGTCATATTGATAGTATGCAGCCTCAATATGTAATGAGAAATACACTTTAACTCTTAAGTCTTCCTTCCAAAAACCCGTAACCCTAGTCTAATAAGAAAAACATCAGACAAACCCAAATGAGGGACATTTATACTTGACCATACTTCTCAAAACCATCCAGGTAAGTCTGAGAAACTGTCACAGACCTAAGAGAAGCCTAAGGAAACATGACAACTAAATGTAATGTGCTCTCTTGAATGGGATCCTGGAACAGAAAAAGAATATTAGGTAAAAAGTAAGGAAATACAAATAAAGTATGGACTTAAGTTAATAATAATGTATCTTTATGGGTTCATTCATTATAATATGTGGTATAATTGTAAGATATAATGGGAAACTGGGTATAGAGTATAGGGAACTATCTATATTGTCTTCACAGTTTTTCTATATAAATCTAAACTACTCTAAGATAGAAGATTTATTTTTAAAAATTCATGCATCCATTCTGACATTAGAGCAGATTGATAGATGATAGATAAGAAAGGGGAAAGCTTGTCTTTACAATATAATGTTGAGTAAATGTAGAAGGAAAAATAGTTAGAAAATTTCCATATTATAACCATCATATTAATAATAGATTTAACCAAGAATCATCAGTGAATGATAAAATAATCAAGTGAAAATTATTGCAGATGTTAAAACAATTATTTAGTGATTCTTGTTGAAGCCTGGTGAGGCAGACTTTATTCAGGACCATAGTGATATAGGTATGGGGACCACTGCAATAAGAGTTTTCGGTGGGGGAGAGATTGGACTCAACTCCAGATCCATCATGGGCAAGTGGGAATTTATAGTCAAGGAGCATAGTGTGAGTCAGTGGATGTAAAATTATCAAAAGATAACATCAGGGCAAGAGGGTTTCTGGCTACACACACCTAACAGGGATTCTTGCTAAAAACAGTCCAGGGTGATCAGATCACCTAGAGCAGGGGTCCTCAAACCTTTTAAACAGGGGGCCAGTTCACTGTCCCTCAGACCATTGGAGAGTACGCTCTGTGGGCCCAGGACAAGTTGGAGGCCAAGTAGGACAGTAAGCGGTGGCAAAAAACCCAGTGGGCCGGATCATTGTCCTAGGCGGGCGGCATGTGGCCCGCAGGTCATAGTTTGAGGATGCCTGACCTAGAGAATAGTGGAAGATCAGGAACCTCATCAGACATGGAGGGCAATCAAATATCAAGGATGGAGATGTCTTGCTAAACTGACTTAGCAGAGTTCTA
The DNA here is from genome assembly GCA_008750895.1 of Mirza zaza. Lineage (NCBI taxonomy): Eukaryota > Metazoa > Chordata > Mammalia > Primates > Cheirogaleidae > Mirza > Mirza zaza. The sequence continues at coordinate 41,286 of VSMD01069558.1, read as the reverse complement.
GTTTCTTGATAAAACTAGCTTATAATAAGGAAGAACACAGATGAGCTAGAAGGTTCGGAAGCCTAGCTAAAATTTGGTCAAAGAATCTTTGTGAGGAAACAAGATATTTATACAGCCTCAAAATATCTTACCACAAATAACTCATTAATTACAAAAGGAAGAAAGTTACGTTTACAGTGGAGAACTCTGGACATCATCTTAACCAAGTAAAGTTAACAGCACCAGTGATCAGACAGATTGAAATTGTGTATTTCCAGATGCGATACATTTAGAAGGACACATTACTTACATAGAATTTTTGTCAAAAATGTATAACTTGAATCTAATCGCAATGAAACTCAGACAAACTCAAATTGAAGGACATTCTGCAAACAACTGGCTTATCCTTATCAAAAACGTTAGTGTCGTGAAAGACAAAAGCTGACGAACCGTTCTAGGTTAAGGGAAACTAAAGAGACATGACAGCTAAATGCAGTTAAGATGCTAGGTTGTACTCTAGTCCGGGGGGGGGGGGAAATGCTATAATGGACAGTTTGGGAACAATTACTGAAATTTGAACACACACTGCACACTAGTAACATAGCAATGTTAAATTAACTGTATTTGATGTTTATACCATGATATGTAAGGGGATGTCTTTCTTATTAGGATATATACACTATGGTATCCAAGATGAAAGGCCACAGTGTCCACAACTTATTACTTAATGGTCAGATAAAATAGGAATAATTTATATATATTTATAGGTTGTGAGAGATAAAGCCAATGTAGTAAAATGTTAATGATTGTTGAATCTAAGGGAAAGGTATAGAAGTTCATTATACGGTTCTTAAAATTTTTTGGTAGGATTGAAATTTTTTTTTACAAAATAAAAAGTTTAAAGACTATACAGGATTAATCAGAAAGAGCCTATAAAGGATGGTGAGAGTGATATAGGAATTGGCTCTATAAAAGAAAAAAATTTTTTTTCTATACAATAGTCCTTCCTTGTCTGCAGGGGTACACTCCAAGACCCCCCCCCACCAGGACGCCTGAAACCATGGATAATACCGAATCCTTTATATACTGTTTTTTCTTACGCATACATAACTATGATAAGGTTAATTCATAAATTAGAAACAGATTAATAACAACTAATAATAAAATAGAACAATTATAACAATATATTATTAAAAAATTATGTGAATGTTGTCTGTCTCTTAAAATATATTGTACTGTACTTACCCGTCTTGTGATGATGTTAGATGACACAATGCCTGAGTAATGACATAAAGTGAGGTGAATGATGTAGGCATTAGGATGTAGACATTAAGATACTATTGAAATTCCATATTTCAGAATCTGTGTAACTATCCCTTGCAGTAAATGGCATGGTGTCACTTGTTTCGGGATCCCTTGCTAATATCTTCCTTATAGGCTCAATGCTTTCTGACACAGCACATTGCTGTCATTTGGAACATGTTTTCTGTTAATTTTTCCACTCAACAGATTTAATGTCTTTTGCATCTTACTAAGCGCTTATCATGCACCTATGGCCTTAACTTTTACAGTTTGAGGTCCTACAGCAAAACCAGCATGAATTTCTTTTTCCTTCACAATTTCATGGATAGAAGATTTGTTCTTACCGTAGATCTTAGCAGCCTCCCTCTACGGTATTTTTTTTCTTTCCTTACATTATAAATTTTATCTTTTCACTTAAAGGAAGCACTTTATGGCTTCTCTTTGGCATTTGCAAATTACCAGCCCCACCATTCTGGGCTTTGGACACATTTCTAAGTAAAATCAGGGTTACTTGAACAAATGCAAGTACTGTAATACCGAGACAGTCAATCTGATAACCAAGACAGCTACAAAGTGACTAACTGGTAGGTAGCATTGATGGCGTGGGTACACTGGACAAAAGGAAGATTCATATCAAAGGGTGGAATGGAGTGGAACAGTGTGAGATTTCATCATGCTACTCAAAACAGTGCACAATTTAAAACTTACAAGTTATTTATTTCTGGAATTTTCCATTAAATATTTCTGGATCACAGTTGACTGTGATCCAGAAGTATAGTCAAGGAGCATAGTGTGAGTCAGTGGATGTAAAATTATCAAAAGATAACATCAGGGCAAGAGGGTTTCTGGCTACACACACCTAACAGGGATTCTTGCTAAAAACAGTCCAGGGTGATCAGATCACCTAGAGCAGGGGTCCTCAAACCTTTTAAACAGGGGGCCAGTTCACTGTCCCTCAGACCATTGGAGAGTACGCTCTGTGGGCCCAGGACAAGTTGGAGGCCAAGTAGGACAGTAAGCGGTGGCAAAAAACCCAGTGGGCCGGATCATTGTCCTAGGCGGGCGGCATGTTTTAGAGGACTATTTTAGAGGACTATTTTACTCATACTAATATGTGGGTTTTTTCCTCACATTAAGCAATCTGACACTAATGGCTTAGTGTTAGCATAGACCCCACGGGTTGTAGGCTCAGTCCCATAAGACTGCCCCCTACTTCAGACACTAGTTGCAAGTCTTGGCCTTCTGTATTTCTGACCAACTAGCTCTAAATCAGTAGTGGTAGGATCCCACTACTCCCTCCTCAGGTTTGACAATTTGATAGAATGGCTCATAAGACTCAGGGAAAATTAACTTACGTTTCTTCGTTTATTATAAAGGATATTCCAAAGGATAAGCATGAACAGCCAAATGAAGAGATACATGGACAAGGTATGGGGAAGGGGTGTAGAGCTTCCATGTCCTCACTGGGCCTGCCACCCTCCCAGTACCTCCTGTGTTCACCAACCTGGAAGCTCTTGGAACCCATTTGGTTAGGGTTTTTATGGAGGCTTCATTATGTAGGCATAGTTGATGAAATCATTGGCTGTTGGTGATTAGCTCAGCCTGCAGCCCCTATCCCTTCCACAGAGATGGTGGGGATGGGAATCCAACCCTCTAATCACATGATTGGTTTCCTTGGCAACCAACCCCCATCCTTAAGGGCTTTCCAAAATTTACCTCATTACATGAACTCAGGTGCTGTTGAAAGTACTTGTTATGAATAAAACTCTGATTTCATCATTATCACTCCTGAACTGTCTCAAGAGCCAGAGACAAAAAGAAAATATTATAATAAAAGATGTTCCTATAACTCTTATCACTTAGGAAATTACAAGGGCTTTAGGAGCCCTGGCCAAGCTTTGGGGACAAGACCAAAATATATAACATATATTTATCACATTTTATAATTTTATATTTTATATCATATTTTATCACATTTTATATTTTATAAGGTATTAAAATGAATTATACAGTGATAATAGTTAAAAGGATGATACTAGAACAAGAGGCTGATACATCAATGGGAATACTTACATACAATGGACATTTATGATAAAGTTGCCATGTCAGATCAGTTTGGGAAAAAATAGATTATTTGACAAATAACTCCAAGATGCTTTGTTAGCCATTTGGAGTTTGGGGAGAATTTAAGTTGTAGCCCTACCTTACTTACTCCTGTCACCAAAATCCACATATTTCAAAGATCTACATATAAAAAAAGAGATCATATTATAAAGGTCCTATATGAAGGCAGGGATTATTATGACATTTCTAATAAAGTGGAATAGGGGAAGGCTTTCAAGATCTGACAAAATCTAGGAGTCATACAGGCAAAGATTTGATAAAGTTATCTACATATTAAAGTTTCTTCATGGTAGAAAATACTGTAATGCAAAGCCAATTTATAAATGGAAAGTGGGAAAACAGCTTTAAGAAATTGAGAAACTTGAAAAAAGGGACTAATTTTCTTACTGTGCAAAGAGCTTTTTACAAATCAAAGACAACCTTCATAGAAAAACAGTGGACATGAACTGCACATTTATAGTAAAAGAAATACAAATGGCCATTAAAAGACCTGATGTAATACTTAATGTTCTTAATAATTAAGGAAATATGCTAAAACCACAGATTTTGTTTTGCCTATCACGATAGCACAGAAGAAAAGATTTGGTGATCCTTAGTATGGTTGAGTACATGGGGAAACATTCATGCACTTTCGTAAGACTGTTGTTAGAAGTACAAATTTATTGCAACATTTTGTGAAGGTGCAGGGCAATTTGGCAATATCTAATATTGAAATGAATTTTCCCTTTTCACCCAGCATTTACACTTACAGGAATTATAGATATAGAGATAAGCTATACCCATAAAAATAAAATTACATACACACACACACACAAAATAGGATGTTCACTGCAGTGTGCTCAGAAAGCAATTAGGAAAAAACCGAATACCTACTTAAATTATGGTACATCAAATCAGTTTATATAAAATGTTTGTATATGCTTAAAATTTTTATTTCAACAAATATTTTTGTACTACCTGCCAGGAATTTATCTAAATAGAAGAAACCTTGTTTAATAGTAGTGATCACTGGAAAGTGGGGCAAGAAGAGGTGCAGTGATAGCAAGGAGACCTTTATTTTTCACCTTATTTGGATATTTTGCATGTTTAATTTTTACAAAATAGTAAATTGTATTTTCAGTGTACTTTGATATATTTTGTAGGAATTTTGCAAATGCTGCGTATAAAATTAATGTCATTATCAGAAGTAAATAACCACCTCAACTGGTTTCATGTTTTACTATTAACAAAGTGCCCATGAGATGGTGATTATCTAATCCTGATGCTCTGTAGAGCCCTTTATATTTGAGAAATTTAGCTTGCTCATAACTTTTTTACTATTTCCTGTATATTTTACTTCAGTTCCAAATTGGGACTGTGTTAATTGAAAATATTGATATTTTAAAACAAACATATTTTAGAGTAATGTTATCTATTTCCTTACTGTTTTATTTGTTTAGAGTATATTCTAAATAGCTCTTCAAAGTTTTGCTGCTTTTATCCTGTTGCCAAGATATTTTTTCTGAATTACAGCCATAATTATGTTATTCCCCTGTTTAAAATGGTATACTGGGTCTTCATTTCTTTTAAGAAAAAAATCTAAAGTGCTTGACCTGATGTTCCAGCTCTGTAGAACTTGGCCCAAAGTAACCCTTCCTACTGTATTTTCTTCTAGTTTATAATTTGTATAAGCCACACACACTGAATAATTATACCCTTCCTTTATTTACTTAGTGCTTTCCCACTCACAGGCCTTTGCTCATGCTATTTGATGAAGTGGGGAGAGGATAGCATGCTCTCCCCAGTTAAAGGGTTGAAGTATGTTGTCAAGGAGAGTGGTATGCAACGAGGAAGGGAAGTTATATAGTACTTTTGTGCCTTGTTAAGACATGTGGGCTTTTTGTTCTAAATGCAACAAAAATCCATTGAAAGTTGCTAAATAAAAGATGACAGGTCCAGTTTACATTTTTAAAAGATTACTTTGACCATTGTTTGAAGAATGATTGGGAAAAGGACAAGAAGGGACAGGAGGCCTATTAGAGACATGCAGTATTGCGAGAGGAAATAGAATTCGACAGGTTTGGTCAGGGATTAATGGCAGGAACAGGAAGACAAGGCAGTTGGAAGTATCAAGAACAACTCCCAGATTGTGGTTTGGGCAATAGGGTGATGTGCCATTTATAGAGTTGTAAAAGATTGAGAGAGGTACAGTTCTAGAGGAGGCTAGAACAGAGTTCAATTAGGGGCATTTAAAATTTGAGGTGGCTGTGGCCAAGTAGATGTATCAAATGTATAGTTGAATATATGAATCTGGAGCTCAACAGAGAAATCATACCTTGAAATGTAAGTTTGAGAATAGTTAACAGCATGAAGATGGTACTAAGAGCCACAGGAAGAGATGAGATCACCTAGAAAGAGAATATAGAATGAGAACATCCCCTGGAATTGGCCATACTGGAGGTCGTTGATCATATTAGCAAGAGCAGTTTTAGTCCAGTAGTATGGCTATACTCTGAAGTAATTTGAAGAGTGAATTGAGGTAGAAAAGAGGTAAAGAACAGGAAAAAATATATATTTTCCATTTTGGAAGCTTTGCTATGAAGAGTAGTAGAGAAATGGACCAGTGCCTGGAGGAAGATGTGAGGGTTTTTAAAGATATGATATACTTAATAATGCTTTCAAGCTTTTGGAAATGATCTATTAGAGGATGTAAGGCAGATATGAAAGAGAAAAGAACTGAGGTCTTGAAAGGAAGCTGAGTTGGCCTCCAGAGCACCAGTGGAGTGACTTTCCTTTAAAAGAAGGAAGGGTGGTCCTGCCTCTGTATCCAAAAAGGTTGTAGGAGCAGGTGGATAGGCATAGGTAGCAGGTGCCTCAGGGCAACCACATATGATTATCCCTCTGCCCAGAATGTTCTTCACCTAATAGGTTTTGTTGGTTTGTGTAGCTTTCATTTTTACTTCATATTTTAGCCCCCTTAGAGAAGCCTTCTCTAATTACCATTTCTCATTTAAATTATTCTTATATCACCTTGGTTTTCTCCTTCATAACCCTTAAACTATTTATAATTATATATTTATTTTATGTATTTTTTAATGCAGTAGCTACAATCTCAAGAACCTGTAGAAACTAAGTGAAATGTCCCAATTTTTAAATATTGCTAGATAATTCTAAAAGTGTACAGTCTTTTTACACTTCAGGTATGAAAGCAGTTTCCATGTATCCCACTGAACACTGGGAAAATCCAGAGGGATTCCTAGAGTATTTGATGAAAATTCTGGTTGCAAGTGATCTATATAGTATGGGTGAAAAGGATCCCGTAGTTACATGTGTGTGTCTTTGTTTCTGCCCATGATGTGTATTGCTGCCATATTAGAATTTATAATTAGGGTTTGTGATTGTGTCTTAGCCCTTTCCTGCTGCTAGGACAAAATACCACAGACTGGGTAATTTATAAATAATGGAAATTTATTTCTCACAGTTCTGGAGGCTGGGAAATCCAAGATCAAGGTGCCAACAGATTCAGTGTCTGGTGAGAGCTCAGTCTCTGCTTCCAAGATGATGCTTTGTTGCTGTGTCCTCACATGGTGAAAGCTGGAAAAGAGCCAAACAGGCTCCTTCAAGACCTTGTACAGGGGCACTAATCCCATTCAGAAAGGCAGAGCCCTCATGACCTAATCACTTCTTAAAGGCCCCACCTCTTAGTACTGTTGTATTGAGGATTAAGTTTCAACCTAAATTTTAGAAGGACACGTTCAAATCAGAAAATTGTAAGACATTATCATATATAAAAATGCCTCTTTTGATATAGAGTAATGGTTGTCAAAAAGTGAAGATGGAAAGTGGTAAATTTTATATCACGTGTATTTTACCACAATAAAAATTTTTGGAGAAAAATGAAGGTAGTTTATATAAAAGGAATTTTATTTTATTTTATTTGTCATTTTATAGACAGAGTCTCACTCTGTTGCCTGGGCTAGGGTGCTGTGGTATCAGCCTAGCTCACAGCAACCTCCAGCTCCTGAGCTCAAGTGATCCTCCTGTCTCAGCCTCCCAAGTAGCTAGGACTACAGGTGTGTGCCACCACACCCAGCTAATTTTTCTATTTTTAGTAGAGATAGGGTCTCACTCTTGCTCAGGCTGGTCTTGAACTCTTGACTTCAAGCAATCCTCTGGCCTCAGCCTCCACAGAGTGCTAGGATTACAGATGTGAGCCACCCATGCCCAGACTTAGAAAAGGAATTTTAAAAGCCTCTAAAACATGTAAAAAGATTTTTTTTTTAATTTTATCTATCTAAGTGTGATGAAAATGAAGTCTCAGGCTTCTTAGGTGAAAATGGGGTTACCAGTACCTATCTCTCAGTTTTATTAGCAGGATTAAATTAAAAAAAAAAAAAACAGATATAGAGCACATAAGTTAACACCCCCACAGATGGCAGGTGATAAATAAAGATAGCAGCTGCTCTTAGTTCTGGAGAACTAAAGTACCTTCCTAGATGTCACATAGCAGGACAGTGGCAGAGTGCAGCCCAGAATCCAGGTCTTTTGACCCAGATCTTAAAGTTTTACTTACCAGTCTTACTTAGTTACTTTTCCTACTTGGTCTGGCTGCTAGGAACAAGACATGAATCTTTTGTGCAGGCAGTGAATTTTCTTACACTTTGTATAAACTCTTCATTCCTTTAGTCTTTGTTCTATATCTAAAGAATTAAGTGTAAATAGTATTTCTAAAGGGAATGCCAACATTTTTAAGTTCTTTCAAAATCTTTTTTTTTCTTTTCAGAGGCCGAATGTCGTTCAGAATTTGAAAATACTACTCATTCTGTCTTCAGGTCAGCCAAGTTTTACATTCATCATCCAGTGCACCTACCCAGTGATCAAGATGGCCATGAATCTTTGGGAAGGAGTGTTTTCGTGAGGCATTCTTGGAAAGATTTCTTTCAGCATCATCCGGGCAAACATAGAGAACACGCTTGTCTTCTTCCCTCTTTTCAAAATGTGGACAAGACTAAAACGGATTATGCCAGAATAAAGAGCCTCAGCATCAATGTGAACTTGGCAAACAAAGAAGTAGTGCATACTCCTAAAAGTCAGAGTAAAGATCATCCACAACATAACAGACAAATCAGTGATCAAAAAAAGGATCATAAGGTCACCCCAGAGCTAAGAACTCCGCACACTGTGTGTTTAAATGAACTCTGGAACAAGTATAAGGAGCGACAGAGGCAACAGAAACCATCTGAGTTGAGTGACAAGAAAGAATTATCCTTGGTGGAGCGACTTGATCGTTTGGCTAAAATTCTTCAGAATCCCATCACATATTCTCTCCAGGCCTCAGAAAGTACACAGGATGATAGCAGAGGGGAACGAGGTGCTAAGGAGTGGAGTAGTAGACAACAGCAGAGAAACAAGCTTCTGAAAAAGAAGCGGTATAAAAGCCTAGAGAAAAGCCGTAAAAACACAGGAGATCTTAAAAAAAATAAGGCGCTTTCCACTCATCAAGCTGGGAGATCCAATCAGATTAAAATTGAACAGATTAAATTTGATAAGTACATTCTGAGAAAACAGCCAAGTTTTAATTATATAAGCAACACTTCATCAGATTCTAGACCCTCAGAGGAGAGTGAGCTGCTCACAGATACTCCTACCAACATCCTTTCCACCACTTCTGTGGAATCAGATGTATTAACCCAAACAGATGGAGAGGTAGCTTTGCATGAAAGGAGTAGCTCTCTTTCTACCATTGACACCGCCCGATTAATCCAAGCTTTTGGCCATGACAGAGTATGTTTATCACCCAGGCGAATTAAATTATATAGCAGTGTCACCAATCAACAGAGGAGATACCTTGAGAGGCGGAGCAAGCACAGCAATAAAGCATTGAATACAGGCCATCCTCTAATGACTTCTGAGCACACCAGAAGGAGACACATCCAGGTACATGGCTACAAATTGCATCTGGCAATGTGACTGCCTTTTTCATGGACTTTTTAGTTAACCTTTGCACATAGGTGAAAAAAAAGCCATTTGCCCTTTCCTCACTATAACATTCCTTATCAACTGGAAAAGAGTGAGAAAGTGTAGTACAGTGCTATTGTGAGTTGTCATTCTTTTCATCAACACTCATTTACAAATTACCTCTTGAACGAAGGGCTTTGCTGCTAGATGCTTCACAATCTGCAAAGTATAACCCTGATGTGGGGGAGCTTCGAGTTTAGAATGACCTCTATTCTGAACAACATTGCCTGGTTTTTGTTTATTTGGGGTTTTTTGTTTTTTATTCATTCTTCCCTGTCTTTCAAGAAATATATTTGAGGTGCTTTTAAACACACACACACATAAATAATGCAAAATGAATTTTTAAAAAGTCACTGAATTGGGATGATAGAAAAATTGAAGCTGGAGTGAGCTACAACATGATTTTTAAAAAATAAATAAATGAAGAATTGTAAGTGTTGGAAAGACAAGTTGAAGGCAGAAGGGACATAAATATACCTATGGATGTGGTCGCTAGAAATGAGCTAAAAATTTGGCCTTGGGTTTTTCTAGCACTTAGTGTTGCTAGAATTTCATGATCAGTTTCATCAGTATGTATATAAAAGCAAGCCATATTTTCTAAAACATTACAGATATTTCTGGTGCAAAGACCTAAGGGAAATTTCTTTCATCTGTCTTCATAAAGAAGGCACCACAATGTAACAGAGTCGACAACATCCTTACAGTAAATTCCGTAACACCCATAAGGCCATTATCACATTCCTTAGTTTAGGGGATTAGTAAGACAGATCTCAAGGGGTCAACAAATGCAGACCATTAGTTTAACCCAAGAGTAAAATTTAGACTAAGTAGAGAAGTACTGCTTTCAAAATGGTTCATTGGCGTAAGAAAAATTTTAGAATTTATATTCATTTTTTCAACCTTTTAAAATTTATATTTTTGTGTGTATGAGTATAGTAGTGATATAATTTATAAATAAATATCTATTTTGGTAATTTGTGCTCAAAAATATTTTTTTAGTAGGATTACATGATCAAAAAAATTGGAGACCACTGGTCTAGAGAAAAGGAAGCACAAGATCATAGATATTATTTCTCATAATTGAACTTTTGGTAGATATTAAATGACAGTGATTACATATGTAAATAATATGATTTCTTTCGAGTAAATGAAGAATTGGGAATGCCACAGAGTTGTTCCACAGGGGAGATAAGGGAAGGAGACAAGTAGAAAGTTTGTGTGTATTTGGTAAAATACATGTAGCGTAAGATTTACAGTTTTGACCATTTGGAATTCAATGGCAGTTCAGTGGCATTGAGTACATTCAGTTTTACAACCACCACCATTGTCTAATTCCAGAAATTTTTCATCACCTCAGTGGAAACCCATATCCATTAAGTAATGACTCTCTATTTCCCCTTCCCACTATCCCCAGCAACCCATAATCTACTCTGTCTCTGTGGATTTTTCTATTCTGGTTATTTCATATAAATGGAATTATATAATATATGACCTAGATATCAGGCTTCTCTCACTTTTGCATAATATTTTCAAGGTTCATCCATGTCATAGCATGTATCAGTACTTCATTGCTTTTTATAATTGAATAATATTCCATTGAGAATGTTAGTGGTGGATTTTTCATATATGACTTTTATTATATTGAGGAAACCCCCTTCTTTTTCTATTTTGATGAATGTTTTTTATTATGAAAAGGTTTTGGTTTTTGCCAAATGCTTTGATATCTACTGAGGTGATCATCTAGTTTTTTTCCTCTTTATTAATATAGTATACATTTATTGGTAATCATATATTGAACCATCCATGTATTCCTGGAATAAATTACAGTTGATCATGATATCTAATTCTATTCATATGCTGGTGGATTCAGTTTATTAGAATTTTGAAGAGGACTTTCTCATCTATATTCACAAGGGATATGGGTCTGTAGTTCTTGTAATGTTGATATCTTTGCTTGCCTTTGTTATCAGGGTAATATGGGCCTCATGGAATGTGTTAGAAAGTTTTTCCTCTTTTGTTTTTCAATGATGAGTTCGGGAAGGATTGATGTTAATGGTTGATATCAATTTCTTTAAAGGTTTGATAGAATTCACCAATGAAGCCATCTGGTCATGTGTTTTTCTTTGGGGGAATTTTTTTTATTGCTGATTTAATCTCTTATAAGTCTATTCAGATTTTCTATTCTTGAGTTTTTATAGTTTGTGTTTTTAGGAGTTTGTCCATCTTTTTTGTTTTTCTACTCTCCATTTATCCCCACTGAGTCTTCATTATTATTATTATTATTTCGCTTGCTTTGGGCTTATTTGGTCTTCTTTTTCTAATTTCTTATGGTTTAAAGTTAGGTTATTGATTCAAGATTATTCTTTTTTAAGGTAGGTATTAATAGCTATAAATTTATCTCTCAGCACTGCTTATGGAGATATAATTTTTATTATTTATTTAGAGACAGAGTCTCACTTTGTTGCCCAGGCTAGAGTGAGTGCCGTGGTGTCAGCCTAGCTCACAGCAACCTCAAACTCCTGGGTTCAAGCAATCCTGCTGCCTCAGCCTCCCAAGTATCTGGGACTACAGGCATGCGCCACCATGCCCGGCTAATTTTTTTCTATATATATTAGTTGGCCAGTGAATTTCTTTCTATTTATAGTAGAGACGGGGTCTCACTCTTGTTCAGGCTGGTTTCAAACTCCTGACCTCGAGCAGTGCACCCGCCTCAGCCTCCCAGAGTGCTAGGATTATAAGCGTGAGCCACCAAGCCCGGCCTGGAGATATAATTTTTAATCTCAGCTCTGCCTACACTGCATCCTGTAAGTTTTGGTATGTTTTCTTTTCCTGGTCATTCAAAGTATCTGGTAATTTTCCTTGTGATTTCTTTTTTGACTGTTGGGTGTTTCTACTTATGTGTGAATTCCCCAAATTTCCTTCTGTTATTGATTTCTGATTTCATCCTATTGTGATCAGAGAATGTACTTTCTATTATTTCAATCCTTTTAAATTTATTGTGCCTTCTTTTATGGTCTATCATATAGTCACTCCTGGAGTACTTCTATGTGCACTTCAGAAGAACATGCATTCAGCTGTTTCTGGTTGGAGTGTTCTGTATATGTGTTAGGTCTAGTTGGTTTATAGTGTTGTTCAAGTCCTTTATTTCCTTATTGGTCTTTTGTCTAGTTTTCTATCCATATTGAAAGTGAAATATTGACGTCTCCAGCTGTTACTGTGAAATTATCTATTTCTTCATTCAAATCTGTTGTTTTTTGCTTCATATATTAGGGCTTTATTGTCAGGTTTGTATATGTTCATAATTGTGGTATCCTCTTCATGGATTTACCATTTTATATTAGTCTAAAATCTCCTTCTTTGTCTCTTATTAACTTGTCTCTTTTTAACTTTTATTTTGTCTGTTGTTAGGATAGGTACCCCAGCTTTCTTCTGATTACTGTTTGCATGGAATATCTTCTTTTATCTTTTTACTTTCAAGCTCTTGGTCTCTTTGGATCTAAAGTGAGTCTCTTTTAGATATAATATAGATAATCATTTTTTGTAATCCATTCTGCCATCTCTGCCTTTTAATTAGAGAGTATAATCATTTACATTTAAAATAATTACTCATAACAAAGAATTTTCTTATGTTGCTATTTATTTTCTTTATGCCTTACATCTTTTTTGTTTCTAAATTCTACCACCTTTTGTATTTAATTGGTTTTTTTTTTTTTTTGTAATGTACCATATTGATTCCCTTCTCATTTCCTTTTCTTTATATTTTTTAGTTATTTTCTTAGTGGTTACCTTGGAGATTAAATTCACATCTTAAACATATAGCAACCTAATATGAAACAATGCCAACTTAGCTTCAATAGTATACAAAAACTGCTGCTGTACATCTTTATTGCTCTCCCAGCTTCAACAGTGCACAACACCTTCACAGGTATATATCTCCATCCCTCCTTTTTTATATTATTAGAGTCACAGATTACATTTTCACTTTGTACCCACTAACATAGAATTTATAATTATTATTTTATACACTTGTCTTTTAATTTAAACCAGAAATACAATAACACTGGCTTTTATTTTTATCTATGTAATTGCCTATACCAGTGTTCCTTATTTCTTCATATAGCTTCAAATTATTGTCTAGTGCCCTTTCATTTTAGCTTATAAGACTCCTTTTACCATTTCTTATGGGGCAGTTCTACTGGTAAAAAAAAAAATTCCCTCTGCTTTTGTTTTTCTGGGAATGTCTTCATTTCTCCTTTATTATTAAAGTTTTACTGGAGATAGATTTCTTATATTACAGTTTTTATCTTTTATCACTTTAAATATGTCATCCCACTGCTATTGGCCTCCATGGTTTCTGATGAGAAATCAACAGTTTATCTTACTGAGTATAGTTTCTTTGCTCTTACTCTTTTATTGCTTTCAAGATTCTCTCTTTATCTTTGGTTTTTGACATTTTGATTATAATGTGTTTTGGTGTGAATCTCTTAGAGTTTATCCTTCTAGGAGTTCGTTGAGCTTCTTAGATATTTAGATTCATGTCTTGTATCAAATTTGGGAGAGTGTCCAACCATTATTTCTTTTCTTTTTTTTTTTTTTTTTTTTGAGACAGAGTCTCACTTTATTGCCCAGGCTAGAGTGAGTGCCGTGGCGTCAGCCTAGCTCACAGCAACCTCAAACTCCTGGGCTCAAGCAATCCTGCTGCCTCAGCCTCCCAAGTAGCTGGGACTACAGGCATGTGCCACCATGCCCGGCTAATTTTTTCTCTATATATTAGTTGGCCAATTAATTTCTTTCTATTTATAGTAGAGATGGGGTCTCCAACCATTATTTCTTTAAACATTCTTTCTACCCTTTCTTTCTCTCCTCTTCTGGGATTCCCAGTATGCATATGTTGGTAAGCATGATGGTGTCCTACAAGTTTCTTAATTTTGCCTTCATTCTGTTTTCTTTCTGTCCCTCAGACTAGATAATTTCATTGCACCTATCTTCAGGTTCACTGATCTTTCATCTTTATGATCAACTCTGCTATTGAACTGTTCTAATTAATTTTTCATTTCAGCTATTGTACCTTCCAGCTTTATAATTTCCGTTTGATTGCTTTTTATTTCTCTTTATGGATATTCTATTTGGTAAGGCATTATTCTCCTGGTTTCCTTTAGTTGTTTGTCCATGGTTTCCTTTAGGTCTTTAAACATATTTGAAATAAGTTTCCCAGGTCCTTGCAGATTGTCTTTGTTGAGGCAGTCCTTCAATGCCTAGTCAGGCCAGTTACAACTGCATTAGCCTTGCTTCTTGCTTGCACTGAGCCATAAGATCAGCCAGTGGTGAAAGCTTATGGTCTTCTCTGAACATGCATCTTGCTGTCTACCTATACTTTCTAGTTTCTGTTCCATTTGCAGAAAATTTTCAAAGTCTTTGTGCCCCAAGGATTATCAGTATTTTTCTCTCCTGCTTTGAATGGGTCTGTTGTTTGCCTCAACTGTTATTTTTTGCCACAGGCAGTAGTACCTTGTTTATTTGGTTTTTCATTGTTTTCAAGGAACATCCATCCTCTATAAAGCTACTTCTCCACTCTGAGAGTTACAGGTTAGGTGAGACAAAGGCAGGCCCCTTATGATCAGGGAATACTCAGATCAAACAAACACTATTCCTTGGGAACGAGGTACTTTGTGCTCTCTTTGGGAGCAGTTAGCTACCTACATCAGGAGCACAGGCTGCCATCTTCAAGACCATGATGCTTGGAAAGAGGGTGGTAAAAGGCTAAGTTAAATGCTACAAAATTTTGATAAGGTTGATTGATGATTCTTTGCCAGATTTTTTTATGTTTCTAGGGAAAGTGCTGGTCCCCCTGGAGGTCTCTGCCCCACCATTTTTGCTGATGTCACTCCCAGGTAGAGCTTTGTGCCTCCTTCTGTATCATCTATTCCTCTTTGCCACATCTACAACATAACACTTTCTTAAAACTCTTCCATTGTTTTCCTGCAATAAGGTGCAGACTCCTCCAGTTTCTGTAGCCCCGAAGGGCTAATACTATCACTAGTATACACTTGGCCTCAACCACTTAATCAAGTCTCCAACCTTCTTGCTGATGTCCAGTTATATCTCTTCTAGGTAGTTAGTGCTCATGTCTCATATCTCCCAGCAGGCACTAATCTCTTCTTAAGATATTGGAGCAGGGTTGCATTCTGACCATAACTTTCTGTTGGCTTTAAGAAAAGTTGTGAATTTGCAGTTTTTATACTTCTGTTGTGGTTGCAAGGGTGGAAGCAATACTTTATCCAACTCTAGATCCCCCAAGTAGAAACCAGGTATATGTATCCAACAGATGTTGACCTGTGCTATTTTTATTGGTAATGCTTTCTAGATGTTCTGTAATTGTGTCTTCGGATTTCCTATTTTACCCAAGAGAAGTTTAGGGGAGAATTTTTTTTGTATGTCTATAAGGTTGGATTTATTTTCGATACTTTTAAAATTACAATCGTAATTATAACTTAATAAGTGACTAGAGACTATACTCTATGTTTTAAGGATACATAGAAGTTTTCTTTGTAGCTTAAAATATTAAAAAGTATTCCATGGTTGTTATAAAAGAGCTAGAGTTTCCAAACAGAGTATGATATTCCAATTATAGTCATATGCCATATAATGATATTTCAGTCAATGAAAATTTACTTACATCAGTGGTCCCATAAGAATACAATACCATGTTTTTACTGTACCCTTTCTATGTTTAGATATGCAAATAACTTACCATTCTGTTACAGTTGCCTACAGTACTTAGTACAGTAACATGCTGTAGAGGTTTATAACCTAGTAGCCATGGGCCATACCATAGCATAGGTGAGTAGTAGGCTATACCATCAAGGTTTGTGCAAGTATACTCATTGTTTGCACGATGGAATTGCCTGACAGTACATTTCTCAGAACATAACTACGTCTATTAAATCATCTTTATTAGGCTGGGCATGATGGCTCACACTTGTAATCCCAGCACTCTGAGAGGCTGAGGTGGTAGGATCTCTTGAGGCCAGGAGTTTGAGACCAGCCTGGGCAAGATAGCAAGACCTTATCTCTACAAAAACTGTTTAAAAATTAGCTGGGTGTGGTGGTGCATATTTGTAGCTACTCAGGAGGCTGAGCCAGAAGGACTGTTTGAGACCAAGAGTTGGAGGTTGCAGTGAGCTATGATCATGCCACTGCACTCTAGCCTGGGTGACAGAGCGAGACCCTGTCTCAAAGAAAACAAAAAATATCCTCATTATTAATATATTCTTTCTGAATATTGATTTCATTGGTCTGTAGAGGACTTCAGAGAGCATATTTGAAGGTTATTTGTCTTTTGGTAATTGAAGATTTATATATTTTTTTTTTTTCCTGTTCTGGTACATTTATTAAGTAAATGTTTGTTAAACTAAATTACATTTCAAACCAGGGGAAGGAGTGAATTTTTTATTGTAAAAAAACCACATAAAATTTACCATCTTAACCATTCCTAAGTGTCTAGATCAGTAACGCTAAATATATTCACATTGTTGTGAAACAGATCTCCAGAACTTTTTCATATTGCAAATCTGAAACTATATCCACTTAACAGCAACTCCCCTTTTTCTCTCCCTGAGCTCCTTGTAACTACCATTCTACTTTCTATGAATTTGACTACTTTAGATACCTCATGAGTGGAACCATACAATATTTATCTTTTTGTGACTGACTTATTTCACTTAGCATAAAATCTTCAAGATTCATGTTGTAGTATATCTTTTTTAAGTCTGAATAATATTCCATTGTTTATGTACCACATATTGTTTATCCATTTGTCCGTTGATGGGTATTTGGGTTGTTTCTACCTTTTAGCTGTTGTGAATAGTGCTGGTATGAACATGGGTATGTAAGTATCTTTTCAAGACCCTATGTTCAATTCTTTTGGATATATACCCAAAAGAGGGATTGCTGGATCATATGATAGCTCTATTTTTAACTTTTTATGGAACCTCAAAATTGTTTTCCATAGCGATTATGCCATTTTACAATGCCACCAACAGTGTACAAGTGTTGCAGTTTCTCCACATCCTTGCCAGTACTTGTTATTTTAATAGCCATCCTCATGGATGTAAAGCGATATCCCATTGTGGTTTTCATTTGCATTTCTCTGATGATTGTGATGTTGAGCATCTTTTCGGCCATTTGGAGAAATGTCTGTTAAGTCCTTTGCCCATTTTTTAATGAGGTTTTAAAATTTTTTTATTAATGTTGAGTTGTAAGAGTTATTTATATATTCTGGATATTAACCCGTTATCTGATACATGGTTTGCAAACATTGTCTCCCATTCCATAGGTTGTCTTTTCACTCTGTTCATTGTGTCCCAATACACAAGGTTTTAAGTCGGATATAGTCCCGTTTGTCTATATTTGCTTTTGTTGCCTGTGCTTTTGGTATTATATCCAAAAAAATCATTGCCAAATTCAATGTCATGAATCTTTCCCACTATGTTTTATTCTAGGAATTTTATGGTTTTAGGTCTTAGGTTTAGATTTTTAATCTAGTTTGAGTTAAATTTTGTATATGGTGTAAGATAAAGGTCCACCTTCATTCTTTTGCATGTGGATGTTCAGTTTTTAAAGTATCATTTGTTTAAAAACACTGTCCTTTCTCTATTGAATAGTTTTTTGGCACCCTTGCAAAAAATCATTTGACCACATATGTTGTGAGGGTTGCTTTCTGGGCATTTTATCGTATTTCATTGGTCTATTTGTCTGTCTTTATGCTAGTATCACACTGTTTTGATTATTGTACCTTTGTGTAATACGTTTTGAAATCAGGAAGTATGAGTCCTCTAACTTTGTTCTTCCTTTCAAAATTGTTTTGGTTATTTAGGATTTCTTATAATCTTTAATAATTTCTTACTATTTCCATTCTTTTTTGTTCATTGCTATATAACATGTTTCAGTTGTTTTTCTGATAACTTAGCAGCCATGTAATCCAATTAATTAATATGCTTAAACCACTTTCTCAGTCACTCTCAGATATGAAACAGTATCTATTGACTGTCATTTGAAAAATTAAGAAACTGGTTGCCCTTCTCCCACCTACCCTGCCACCATACACAATTTCTCCCAACTAACCAATAATTGTTATAATTTGTGAATTGTATCTCAGCTCATTATAGTTGTATTATTACTACATTAACTAGCTTTACATTCAAGAATTGAACATTTTGGCCAGCCGCAGTGGCTCACTCTTACAATCCTAGCACTTTGGGAAGCCGAGGCTAGAGGATCTCTTGGGGCCAGGAGTTCAAGAACAGCCTGAGCGACATAGTGGAACCCCATCTCTACAAAAAATTTAAAAATTAGCTGGGCATGGTGGCGTGTGACTATGCTCCCAGCTACTTGGGAGGCTGAGGCAGGATGATTCCTTGAGCCCAGGAGTTTGAGGTTGCTGTGAGCTATGATAATGCCACTGTACTCTAGCCCAGGCAACAGAGCGAGACACTTTAAAAAAAAAAAAATTATAACGTTTTACTTCTATTTTATGAGCAAGATCACCAGTTATTTTACATCATTTATGTGTTTAAATATAGGGTCAATATTCATGAGTCTTTTCATATAACTATGAGTTGGTTGATTTAAGTATTTCTATTGGTTGGCTAGATTGTTAAACAAATGTTTAGGAGTGAGCATTTTTTAAAAGTTTTTGCAAATTTGAGACTTTCTTTGTATTACCTTTGTACAAGAATAACAACTTGGTTGGATATGAAAGTTTTAGATGACAATCTTTAATTCAAAACTCTTAATTTTGCTCCACTTTTCTGGGTACAAGTGTTTAATGTTTCTGTATTGAAAGCAACCCTGATTTTTTTTTCCTCCTCTGGGGTCCTAATTTTTTATTCCTGGATTCTTGTAGTTTTTTAAAATTTTAATCTAGTTACTTTTTTAGGGTATGTCTTAGTGTTGATCAATCACTATTGATTTTTTTTATTGAGATAAAATTCACATACCTTACAGTTCACTTTTTAAGTATATAACTGAGCAGTTTTTTGTATTTTCAAGAAGTTATACAACCTTCACTACTAAGTCCCAAATATTTTTGTCTCCCCAGAAAGAAACTCCGTGCCCATTAGCAGTCACTTGCCATTCCTCTTATTGCTATACCCATGATCCGTCTCCACCCCAGCAACCACTAATCTACTTACTTTCTCTATGGATTTGCCTGTTCAAGACATTTCATATAAATGAAATCATATAATATGTACCCTTTTGTGTCCAGCTTCTTTCATTTAATGTAATAATTTCAAAGTTGCATATATCAATACTTCATTGTTATGCTAAATAAAATCCATTATGTGGATGTACAGCATTTTATTTATATATTTACAAATTTATGGACATTTGGTTGTTTCTACTTACTTTTATGAATCATGCTGCTATAAACAGAATCTAAGTTTTTGTGTGGACATATTTTTTCATATACCTAGGAGTGGAATTGGTGGCTTATATGGTAACTCTCTGTTTAACCTTTGAGTAACTGCTAAACTGTTGTCCAAAGTGGCTGCACCATTTTACATTTTTACCCAGGATCGTATTAGGGTTCCAGTTTTTCCACATCCTAGTCAATAGTTGTTATTTTCTGTCTTTTGATTATAACCATCCTAATGGATATGAAGTGATATCTCATTGTGATTTTGATTTCCATTTCTCTAATGAATAACGCTGAGCACCTTTTTGTATTCCTGTTGGTCATTTGTATATCTTCTTTGGAGAAATTTCTATTCAGATCCTTTTTTTTTTTTTTAATTTGATTATTTGTTATCTTGTTATTATAAGTTCTCTATATATCCTGAATTCAAGTCCCTTATTAGGTATGTTATTTGCAAATATGTTCTTCCATTCTTTGGGTTGTTTTTCACGTTCTTGATGGTATCATTTTTAGTTCATAGTTTTTAACTTCGACAAAGTCTATTTTTATCGCTTGAACTTTTCATATTATATCTAAAATTATTGCCTAACCCAAATCACAAAAATTTATTCCTTTATTTTCTTCAAAGAGTTTTATAATTTTACCTCTTACATTTAGGACTATGGTAATTTTTCAACTAATTTTTGCATGTGAATATCCAGTTGAGCTAGCACCATTTGTTGCAAAGACTATTCTTTCCTCCATTGAATTGTCTCCATTTATTTATATTCTAATCTTTATCACTTTCTTCCTTCTAGTTGCTTTAGGTTTAGTTTGCCTTTTTTTTTTCTAGTTACTTAAGGTAGAAATGATTTGAGATCTTTCTCCTTTAATATAAACATTTACAAATATTAATATAAATTGTCTCCTAAGCTCTGCCTTCACTGCTTCTCATAAATTTGGGTATGTTTTGTTTTTATTTTCATTCACCTCAAAGTATTTTCTAATTTCCTCTATGATTTCTTCTTTCACCATTGGTTGATTAAGGCTATGTTGTTTAATTTCCACATATTTGTAAATTTCCCAAATTTCCTTCTGTTACTGATTTCTAGTTTTATTGTGGTCAGAGAACATACTTTCTATGATGTCAGTACTTTTAAATGTATTGTATCTTTTATGGGCTAGCATATGGTCTCTCCTGGAGAATGTATATTCGTTCTGCTGTTATTGGTTGGAGTGTTATTTGTGTTAGGTCTGGTTAGTTGAAATCTTCTATTTCCTCATTGATCTTCTATCTTGTTGTTCTATCCATTTTGGAAGTTTGATATTAAAGTCTCTCGTTATTAATGTTGAATTATCTATTTCTCCCCTTTATTTCTGTCAGATTTTGCTTTATGTATTTTGAAGTTTTAATTTTTTTCTGATACTGAGTGACTCTATATACCTTGTATATTCAGATTTACTTTCATTTCAGCAAAATTTTTCTTTAATTATATCCTAGAATATTTTTTTCCATTCCTTTTGAATGGTTTTGTTTCTCAGGAATGAGGGGGTGAAGGGGCAATGCATCTTATCCATATATTAGATCTCTATTGTATATCTTCCTCTGCTATTATTCTAATTGTTTTCATTTTCTACATCTTTTTCTCTACACTTCCAGATTCTTTTAGTCTATAATCTACTCCACTATCTCCATTTTCTACACTTTTCATCAGATTTTTGTTTTCTGTTACATAAAATAGTTCTGCAGTGACATAATGGTGTTTATTTTCTCCTCAGTTTTCCTTAGTGCCTGTCCTTGTTTCTCTGACACATAGTAGATATTCATTAATTATTTGATAAATTGTGTTATTAATAATTTTATCAACTGCCTTTTGTTCTTCCTTTATTGTCTTTTAGCTTATCTTGGATCTATTTCATTAGTCCATGTTCTTTTTTTTTTAATTAATAGACTTTATTTTTAGAGCCATTTTAGGTTTAGAGAAACAGGAGAGAAAGTACAGATTTCCCATACATCCCTTTCTACCCCCTCTTCCCTCACACAGTTTCCCCTGTTATTAACATCTTGCAGTAGTATAGTATGTTTATTATAATTGATGAACCAATGTTGATTTGTTATTATTAACTAAAGTTAATAGTTTACATTAGGCTTCATTCTTTGTGTTGTACTATAGCTTTTAACAAATTCATAAAGTCATATTTTCATCATTACAGACAGTATCATGTAGAATAATTACCCTGCCCTAAAAATTTGTGCTCCACCTATTCATCCTTCCTCCAAACCTCTGGCAACCACTGTCTCTCTGTCTACTATCTCTATAGTTTTGCCTTTTCTATATTGTCATATACTGGGAATCAAATAGTATGTAGCCTTTTCAGACTGGCTTCTTTCACTTATCAATATGCGTCTAAAGTTCCTCCATATCTTTTCGTGACTTGGCAGCGTTATTTTCTCTAAAGTGAGAATACAAATTATCTATTGACTATAATGGACAAACTTTCTTGCAAAGTAAATTTTTCCTCTTTCCTTTTTTTCTTTCTTCCTTCTTTCACTTTCATGCTGTGGAATAGCATTCTCTTTTGTTTCAAATTACCTGTCTCTGAACAGTTCTGTGGAAAACATTTATTTTCCCACAGGCAATGTGGTTGAATTTTCTTTGACTATCTTATTACATGTTTTTAAGATATTGTTTGAATTCCCTACCCAGGCATGAACTTGAGAGCTAATTGTGTATGGTTTATATTTATTTTGCCCCTCAGAGCTTGGGGAAAAGCCAGGGAGGAGGGACTACGTGATTCTAAGACTCTGGACAGCCTCATTAGGTGACACTTTTTTCTGCCATTATTTTAAAACTCATAAACTAGTTTCTGCCTTAATAATTGTAGGGTAAGGAAAATATCTAGTTCTGTAGGACATGCTGTTGAGGTTTTGTTATTGTACTTCTTTAGGGTGGTGGTGGTATAATGCATTTAAGATATTTAGATGTAAGAGATTATTCCCCAGACATTTTTCTGATTTCTTTTAGGCCATAAAGGGGTATTTGGTTAATCTTCATTCTTTTTTTAAATAGGGGAGCATGTTTCCAATTGAGAAGTTTGTCTCTCCTACACCACTTATTGCCTCATTCCCCTTTTCTATCAAAAGTGGGATTACCAGTGGGGTATTTAATTGACTCACCCTTCACCCTCTGATGATCCTTTGTAGAGGAAGAATTTTATGATAGCTCCTCAAACTTGGACCCAGCTGTTTCTCTAGACAGCATTTCTGTAAGTTTGTAATATGATTTGAGCACTCGGATTGTGAATATTCCTTTTACTTTTTGTTGCTTTTTGTTTGTATCTTTCAGTTATGGAAGAGAAGGTTCATTAAGCCTGTTTATTTTATAAAATCTATTTATCTGTTTTCTCAGTGTTTCTCTATTTCCTGTGTATTCCGTTTCCTCTTTTTGTGGGCTCCTTCCTCCCAACTGGAATGATACTCCACTTCATCCTCATCACAGACGAAGGAGGACTCATGTTGGAAGAGCTTCTGTTGATGCTTCTACTGCCTTACATCTTTCTCTTTATTACTGAATATTTTTGGCCGGGCACGGTGGCTCACACCTGTAATCCTAGCACTCTGGGAGGCCAAGGCAAGAGGATTTCTTGAGGTCAGGAGTTCAAGACCAGCCTGAGCAAGAGCGAGACCCCATCTCTACTAAAAATAGAAAATAAATTAGCCAGTCAACTAAAATAGAAACAAAAAATTAGCTGGGTGTGGTGGCTCGTGCCTATAGTCCCAACTACTCGGAAGGCTGAGGCAGGAGGATCACTTGAACCCAGGAGTTTGAGGTTGCTGTGAGCTAGGCTGACGGACAACACTCACTCTGGCCCGGGCAACAAAGTGAGACTCTGTCTCAAAAAAAAAAAATTAAAGATTACCAAATATTTTTGACAACAAACAAAAACTTTTTTCTTTTATTGAGTATAAAGGTAAAAAGAAAGCAAAGTGTAAAGAGTTCAGACAATATAGAAAACATAAAGACCCAAAAATTCACCCATAATTCTCACTATCATGAAATAGTCATGATTAACATTTTCATATATAATCTTCCAGGTTTATATTTTATGATTCACATAACTTGTTTTATTTTTTAAAATGGAATTACTCCATTTGATTTGATGCATTATTCAGATTTTTTGTTTATTTTGAAACTCTTTACCTAATGTAGATATCTTTCTGTGTCAAGTACAGATGTACGTAGTCATTTTAATTGCTTTATGGGTTCCACTGTATAAATATGCTGTTTATCTAATTAGTTCCCTGACAGACATTTATTTAAAATTTTTCTGTATCATTATCTATACTTTGATGAGTAGTCTTACTATATCTTTATGAATTTTTCTATTTCCTTGAGATACATTTCTAAACATAGAATTTCTGAATTAGCAAATACGCATATTAAAAATGTTTAGTCCATGCAGCTAACTTGCCTTCCTGAAAGGTCAAATCAGTTATTTGCTCACTTTGGTCAGTACTTGCCAGTAACATTCTTATGCATATTTGTCAATCTAATAGGCCAGAAATATGATACCTGTTCTGATTCACCTTTCTTTAATGACACCCACTGATTTATTGAGTTTTATTGGAGACAGAATTGCACTCTGTTGCCCAGGCTAGTGTGTAGTGGCATCATCATAGCTCACTGCATCCTCATACTCCTTAGGGATCAAGCAACCCTCCTGCCTCCGCCTCCTGGGTAGCTGAAACTACAGGCAAGCACCACCATGCCTAAATAATTTTTCTATTTGTTGTAGAAATGAGGTCTCGCTTTATTGCCCTGGGTGATCTCTAACCTTTGGCCTCAAGCCATGTAACTGCCTTGGCCACTGAAAGTACAGGAATTACAGGTGTGAGCCACTGTGCCCGGTCTCTTTATTTTCTTTTGTGTGTTTTTAACCATTAATATTTTTTCTTCTTTGAACTGTCTTGTCTTTAACCCAGATTTCCTTAGATACTTTAATGCTTTTTTTCCTGATCTTGTTTACCCAAGACATTTTTTTACCTCATTGTACATTTGAGAATTTAAGAGTCAATATAAGGGAATAACTGCAGCTGCCTGCTCCTCCTTCAGGCCTATGATGACACCATCTCTTTATTTGACTTGCTCTTTCTGTGCCTTTCTCTGCTCTGTCCAGTCTCCCCCTCGGTGTCTGCAGTCCATGCCCTCTTCTCACTTAATGCTGTGTCTTTGCACACTGCTTCTGTTCTCTCTGCCTCTGCCTACCCACACATGTGCACTTGAGCTCTGCATGCCCCTACCCCCATTCTGTCTCTTGTTCCCACTGTGTCTCCATTCTTCTTCTGATTACTCCTTCCCTTCCCCCTTCCCTCCTGTTCTTGCTGTGTTTACCTCTATGCTTTTTTTCTGTTGTTTTCTCTCCCTTCTTCCTCCCCCATGTCTTTTTCTTGATATCTGGTTGTGTTCTGGTGGGGGAAGAGGGATGATAGTTCACTACTTTTAGTACAAAGAGAGAAAAAAAAAAGGTCAAGTTTATCAGTTTTTGTTTATGGAGAAAATGCTAAAGATGATGATTTCTCTGTATTTTTTACCACTCCTTACTTACATTAGCCCATGTTTCCAGCAGCTGGGCAAACAAACAATATAAACTAACTACCAAACAGACCTTCATGAGAGAAGAAAATGAGAGCTTTATTAATGTTAAATGTTTATCAGTGTTTCTTACATTTTTATAAAAAGACTGAGTTCATATCAGTCCTAACAATCATGCCCATATGTGAAGAGAAATTATAGTCAAAAGCAGTATCTCGGAAGCCAAAGGATAAACTTCATTATATGTTACAAGAAAAATCAAGATATAAAGCTATATAACATATTATAATCCCAAATATATGCACATATAATACATGTATAAATGTGTATACAGACGACTGGAACATAATATTTGTGTGTGTGTGTATATATATATATATATATATATGAGACTGGAAAAATAAGGTTAATTATCCTAAAATTATAGATTATGAATTTTTATAATTTTCTGCTTTAATATTTTTATAAGAAACATGTGGGCCGGGCGCGGTGGCTCAAGCCTGTAATCGTAGCTCTCTGGGAGGCCAAGGTGGGCGGATCATTTGAGCTCAGGAGTTCGAGACCAGCCTGAGCAAGAGCGAGACCCCATCTCTACTATAAATAGAAAGAAATTAATTGACCAACTAATATATATATAGAAAAAATTAGCCGGGCATGGTGGCGCATGCCTGTAGTCCCA
This sequence comes from Mirza zaza, assembly GCA_008750895.1. Lineage (NCBI taxonomy): Eukaryota > Metazoa > Chordata > Mammalia > Primates > Cheirogaleidae > Mirza > Mirza zaza. Next base: position 15,215 of record VSMD01069558.1, on the reverse strand, counting down.
GCTACTTGGGAGGCTGAGGCAGCAGGATTGCTTGAGCCCAGGAGTTTGAGGTTGCTGTGAGCTAGGCTGACGCCACGGCACTCACTCTAGCCTGGGCAATGAAGTGAGACTCTGTCTCAAAAAAAAAAAAAGAAACATGTGTTCTAATAAGAAACCATAAAAGTTTCTTTTATTTGACATTAATAAAAGAGTAAGGTAAGCCAGACTGATCAAATAATCACAAAATATAGTTTGTGCCCTGGGAAGGTGAATTCTCAAGCTTCTCATTGATTTCTATTTTCTGGCTAAAAGACCATTTTAAACCTCCAATCTTGTCATAATGAATCCTTCTACAAGTACAGTGAAAGAATATGATTACAGAAGTATTAGGTACGCAGTTTCTGCACCAAGATGAAGAATTTTCTTCTAACTTCAGGTGCTGAGGGTTCAGTTAAATGTACTCCTTAGTTCACCACCTCTCTTTTTAAAATTTCATCCCCATATCCCATCCTCATTTCTGTCTCCCCATAGGCAACTGGTCTTATTATATAAATATGTTTTGGGTTATATGAGTTCTTACAAAATATATATTTTGCAAGTTTGTGTGAATTTTCAACTTATATAACGGTATACCATTATTTTTCTAATGTTCATTAGGTTTTATATTTTCAAATTCCATCTGCATTGCTGTAAGTACATCTAATCTAGGTTTCTCATCATTACGTAATATTCCGTGGAGTGTATCTACCAGTTTACCCATGCACTTACCTGTGACAGACACCCAGGCTGCTGTCAGCTCCCCAGCACCACAAAACAGGCAATACATGTCTTTGTCCATGTCCCCTTATGGACCTGTGGGAGACTAGCATTTATACTCAAGTGGAATTCTTGGATCATAGGCTATATGTATACTTAATTTCCTACATTAGTACCAAATTGCTTTCCAGTCTATGTTCCTACCTGCAATGTATGAAAGTTTCTATTTCCACTTCTCTGCCAATAATTTCTAGTTTTTGCCAGAAGTTAGAAAAACAAATTGCTATGGTAAGAGGGGTTCTTTCTTTTCAATTAGATGCTACTTATCTTGAGCATCCACAGTGACCCTACTCTGTAATTTCCAAGAGAAGAAAAAGCCTTTCGGAGACTTTGTTATGCTTTCAACCAGAATGCATTTATTTGTTCATTTTTCCAAACATAACTATAATATAGAATGTGACAAAAGTACAGTAAGAGTGGGATGCTTTAATAAGCTTTTGTCAGATAAGAAAATATAAGAAAAGATTTTAATAACATTAGTAAGAAGGTTGATCAAAATATCTATATAAAACATCATTCCCAAAAGACAACATCCAAAGTTGTTTGAAATACCTGTTCCTGGCAAAAAAAAAAAAAAAAATTTAGCTGGGAGCAGTGGCGCACACCTGTAGTCCTGGCTACTCCAGAGGTTGAGGCAGGAGGATCCCTTGAGCCCTGGAGTCTGAGGTCGCAATGAGCTACCTTTAGCCCTAGCAACAGAAGACCCTGTCTAAAAAAAAAGAATTTTTTTAAAGTAACAAAACAAGCAAAGAAGTAATCACTAAAATGGAAAATATACAAATCAATAAATCAGTCTCTAAAATTGATCAATATAGCTAAGATCTGATTTTTTATTTTTAATTTATTTTTTTGAGGCAGAGTTTCACTCTGTTGCCTGGGCTACAGTGTAGTGGTGGCAGCCTAGCTCACAGCAGCCTCAAACTCCTGGATTCAAATAGCTGGAGCTACAGGCATGCACCACCATGCCCAGCTAATTTTTTCTATTTTTAGTTGTGTGGTTAATTTCCTTCTATTTTTAGTAGAGACGAGGTCTCACTTTTGCTCGGGCACGTCTCAAACTCCTGACCTCAAGCCATCCTCTCACCTCAGCCTCCCAGAGTGCTAGGATTACAGGTGTGAGCCACCATGCCCAGCAAGATCTGATTCTTTTTAAAAGAACAATAGACCACAATCTCTGGTTATTCTGACCAAGGAAAAAAGGATATCAACATTAGTAATATGGAAGGGTATAATCACAGACAAAGAGATGATTTTTTTAATTAAAAGATTACTGTGTGCAACTTTAAACTGATATATATTTTTTTCTTTTTTTTTAATATTTAATTATTTTTCTTTTTTTTTATTCATGGTCAAGAGCAAGGAATAAACTGATATATTTTAAAACGTAGATCAAATAGATGATTTTCTAGGAAAATATAAATTTTAAAAGTTGTCCAAGAAGTTTTAAAACCTAAATAGATCATTAATAAAAATTGGAAAACTATCAATTTTCTACAGCCCCACCCCTCCCTCCCTGCCTCTAACTATGTGCCCTCTGTAATGTACAAATGTATGAGAGTACGTGTTTCTCATCCCCTTACCTACTGCAGGGAGTATCAGTATTTTTGATATTTGCTAATGCTTTAAAATCCATTTTATTAGATTTCAGATTTGCCATTTACATTTCTTCTTTTGAGAATTATGCTTTTATATCCTTGCCCTTTTTTCTCTGAAGGTTTTTCCTATTGTTTCTTAAGCGTCAATTGTATTGCATTAATATTGTAATAATATTGTTATATACTTCTTTATTCCATGTTAAGAAGATCTTTCAATCTCAAGAGTATACAAAAACAATTCTGTTTTTCTTTTAATATTTTTTGGGGGGTAGGTAGGCAATGCATTTAAACTTTTAATCCACATGGAATTTATTTTGTATATGTAGGTACAATTTTATTTCCAAATGGGTAACTAGCTGCCAATAAAGATTTTTAAATAAGAAAGTAATATTCACAAATTAACTTGTAAAAATCTAATGTTCTTTTGTTAAGCTAGACTCCAGTCACTTGGACTTGGTAATTAATTGGCATGGTTCTTTTGAAATTTCAACTTAAAACAACTGAAATAATGTGTGGGCTAGGCATGGTGACTCACACCTGTAATTCTAGCACTCTGGGAGGTGGGATGATCACTTGAGGTCAGGAGTTCGAGACCAGTCTCAGCAAGAGCGAGACCCTGTCTCTACTAAAAATAGAAAAAATTAGCCAGGCAACTAAATATAGAAACAAAAAATTAGCCAGGCATGGTGTCCCTGTAGCTGTAGCCCCAGCTAATCAGGAGACTGAGGCAGAAGGATCGCTCGAGCCCAGGAGTTTGAGGTTGCTGTGAGCTAGGCTGCTGCCACAGCACTCTAACCTAGGCAACAGAGTGAGACTCTGTCTCAAAAAAAAAAAAAAAAAAGTGCGGACACCTTATCAAAATGGAAAAATCTGAAGAAGAAACTGAGTGAAATTGGAAACTTGAAGTTGGATCAGAACGTCCCAGTGAAAATATCTAACAAGCTAGGTGTATCTGACCTTACACGTATATCGTGGGTTAAATAAAAATTTTAGAGTCATCCATGTAAAGGTGATCATAATCCTCAAGATCCGAAAGACAAAAGAAAAGCTATTTGGGAGCATGCAAAGACGAAAAAAATATATAGGACTATTTCCAGACCATAACTTTTCAAACCTGATAGAAAAACCTTTGGGACCCATGTCACCTAGCTCTGCTACCCTCTACAAGATTCTCATGACTATTTGCCAACCTTCTGACCTTTCCCATGTGTTAATTAAGGATTTTAGCTCGGGACTACAGGCATGCACCACCATGCCCATGCTCTCTCCTCCAAGCCCTGCCATTATCTGGGAAACTTTACAGTCCTCTTTCTTGACCTTAGTTCTAATGACCATTGACCATAATGACTTCCATTTTATTTTAGCCACCCACTCTCATAGCTATAGTTTGAATTTTGATGTTACACAGAATTATTTCATCTCTGCAGTCTTTACTCATTCGTGCCACAAAAGAAATTTTCTGAGAACATATTATGTAGATACAATGCAGTCTTAATTTTCTGGGGGATATTTTTTGTAGTTATGCGGTATTAATAATTAACTGTACTCACAGAAATAGATGACAAGTTCTAATTTTCTAAAGGTGAATAATAGTTACCATCTGAGTTCCTGCATCTGTAAACTATTGTGTCTAGAAATTTAACATATGTCAAAATGTTATTTATTTTTTGGACACTTTGTGATTGTGCCACCCCTTACTGATTAGTAAATTTTATTGAAAGTACGATTGCTAGCTGACTGGCACATTTCTACAAATTTTTTACAAGAAAAGACTCTTTTGGTGCCATATACTCTGTTTCTTATTTTGACTCTGTCTTATCAGTATGTATCTCTGGTCCTAAACTTGAGTGGTTATAAATGAGTTGGTGTAAACCCATTCCTCTAAAGGAAAAGCATTTCCCATCTGGCACCTGGCTGGCTGAAAGCCAGCAGTAACAATCTTCCTACATGAATAATAGCCATGTAGGGTCATATAAAAACATAGCCTTTTTTTCTATGCTGGATATATTTTCCTAAGCTCAGTTTCTACCTAAAAAGTAATTTTTTAATTGAAAAGCTTTATTTCTGTGTCTATTTGGTGTCTTTAATCAATAGATATGAGAATGAATCTCACCTAAATTTAATTTCTTTTCCCAATGTAAAATAACACATCAGCAGGTGCATTTTTTTTCATAATAACATAAATTAAAACAGAAGCAGCCAGCCAGCATATTATCTCCTTTCCAGAATGTGCAACAGAAAGCTTAAGCTATGGTAGCTGATAATGTCCATTAACTTGTAGTCACTTAAGTCTTTACGTGTAAGCTCCATAGCAGAGAACTGAGTGGGCTAATCCACACCCACGCTCTGAGGGATGACATCATTAGAAGAGATGCTTGAGACTCCCCATGGACTGAGGAAAGTGGACTGTTGTGGTTTACCAATAGCATCTGTAAATGAATTCAGAAAAAAAAAAAGTTCTACCCCATGATGGGCCCTCAGCACAACTTGTTGGACACAAGTGCAGGCCTGTTCATTGTGATTTATGTTATGAATCTGGATGAAAGTCAACATTACATGCCGTGATTCTCACAGTTTGCACTTTAGAGCAGGAGTCCTCAAATTGCAGCCCACAGGCCATATATGGCCTGCCGAGGACATTTATCCGACCCACCGGGTGTTTTTGCCGCCACTGCCTGTCCTGCTTAGCAGCCGACTCGTGCCGGGCCCACAGTGCGCATGTGTGGAATGTGCACTGCACTCTCCAACGGCCCTCCAATGGTCTGGGGGACAGTGAACTGGCCCCCTGTTTAAAAAGTTTGAGGACCCCTGCTTTAGAGTGTTTGTAGTTCTCCATTACACCTATGGCATCCAGTGCCTGCATTTTGGTTAGCATTATCTGTTCTTCATTATATGAAAGCAACACTGTTGTTCACCTTCTATTGTTCTTGTATCCCTGATGCAGTAACACAGGAGATGCAAGATCATAGGGCATGATAAGCTTTTTTCTCCAAACAAGACTTCATAGTCCACATTTATTTGTATACATGAATAACCACATTTACAGCTTTCTTGAGATGTTTCACATGTTGTAAGATTCACATATTTCAAGTGTACAGTTTAATGGGTTTTGGCATATTCATAGAATTGTGCAACCATCACCCTAATCTTATTTTAGAACATTTCTAACACCCTCCAAAACAAATCCTGTACACTTTAATAGTTAACAGTCAATCCTCGCATTCTGGGAGGCTGAGGCAGGAGGATTGCTCAAGGTCAGGAGTTTGAAACCAGCCTGAGCAAGAGCGAGACCTCATCTCTACTAAAAATAGAAAGAAATTAATTGGCCAACTAAAAATATATAGAAAAAATTAGGTGGGCAGGGTGACACATGCCTGTAGTCCCAGATACTCAGGAGGCTGAGGCAGGAGGATTGCTTGAGCCCAGGAGTTTGAGGTTGCTGTGAGCTAGGCTAATGCCCTGGCACTCTAGCCCGGGCAACAGAGTGAGAATCTGTCTCAAAAAAAAAAAAACCAGTCAATCCTCATTTCCTCAACCTCCTACCTCTGCCCCAGCCTACAGACAACCACTATTTAACTTGTGTCTCTGCAGATATGCCTATTCTGGACATTTTTTATAATGTAATGACACACAGTATGTAGTTGTTTGTGACTGGCTTCTTTCCCTTAACATAATGTTTTCAAGGTTCATCTACATCATAGTGTGTGCTCATTCCTTTTAATGGCCAAATACTATTCTATTATATACATTTTATTTATCCATTCATCAGTTCATGCACATTTGGGTTGTTTTTGGCTGTTATGAACAAAACTGTTCCTAACATTCATGTGCAAGTTTTTGTGTGGGCATATGTTTTCATTTCTCTCGGGTATATACCTAAGGATGGACTTGCTGAATCATATGATAACTCTGTTTAACTCTTTGAGGAACTGCCAGACTGTTTTCCAAAGCACCTGCACCATTATACAGCCCCTCTAGCAATGTATAAGGATTTCAATTTCTCCACGTCCTAATAAACACTAGTTTTTGCCTTTGCTGTTGTGGATTGTCACCATCCCAGAGGGCTAAATAAATGTATTTTGTTGAGAGGGAATTTATTTTTAAATGATTACTTTTTTTATAGGCAGGAATTACTGAATCAGAAAGGATTTGAACTAAAAACAGAAACACACACAACAAGCCTCCTCATTTAATCCAGTGTGGTTGTGTATTTTTCACACCCTGTGATGCATATCATGACCGATTATATACTTCGGAACTGCAGGAAGTTCACGGAATCTCGGGCTTGGAAGGGGCCGTGGGAGTGCTATGACCCTACCCACATCGACATTTTTGCATCTGCACCAAACGGGCTTCTGCCTCAGCAGCTCTACCTCTCACTGCTCATGGGGTGGCTCATTCTATCTGTCTAAGGCTCCAGTTATCAAAAGCTTTAACTTACAAAGATCCAAAATCTCCTTGCACTGGAACTCCTAGCTTTGTTCCTGGAACTGCTGTCTGAAGGCATAGGAAAGAGATCTTGTCTTCTCCCTCTCAGGCCCTCATTTCATTCCCGGAAGTGTTTTCTCTCAAGTCTTCACTCTTTAAACCATCCCACCCATGTCATGGTTTCCACTCCCATTTCTGAATTGGTAGATTTCCTGGGCCTAAGTTTGTTGGTAACCTATCATTAAACATGTCCCGTTGAGCATGTGCTTCAGGTGGTGAGGGCGCATTAACAAAACCAACTTACCTTCCTTTCAGTGAGCATTTCTATGACCTAACTCATCTAACTGCTGTTGAACTCATTAAATCTTTATTGCCACAGCCTTCCTCACAAGGTGTGTGCGTGCGTGTGTGTGTCTGTGTGTATTCTTGTTTCTTAAACTGATAATATACCACATGGTACAAAATTCAAAGTATAAAAAAGAATATTTGGTAAAGAGTGTTTTTCCTACTCCTGTTCCCCAGGTGCCCAGCTGTCCTTCCCAGAGGCAATGTTAGCAGTTTCGTGCATATCTCTACAGAGAATTTTTTTTAAACAGCTTTATTGAAGTATGATTTATATACTCTAAAATTCATGCATTCCAAGTGCACAGTTATTTTTAGTAAATTTATAGTCCAAGTGCACAGTTATTTTTAGTAAATTTATAGAGTTGTGCAATCATTACCACAATCCAATTTTAGAACATTTCTGTCTCCACAAAAAGGTCCCTTGTTCCTATTTGTAGTCAATCCACATTCCCAGCCCCAAGCAGCCACTCATCTGCTTTCTGTCTCTTCTGGACATTTCCTATAAATAGCATCAGATAATATGTGGTCTTTTACATCTGGCTTCTTTTGTTTAACATAATAATTTCAAGCTTCATGTTGTACTATGTGTCGGTAGTTTCTTTTTTATTGCTGAATAGTATTCCATTGAGTGGATATACCACATTTTATCAGTTTATAGACATTTGAGTTATTTCAATTTTGGGGATAATATTAATGCTATTAACATTTGTATAAAAGTTTTTGTGTAGGAATATGTTTTCATTTGGGGAGGTATTAACCTAGGAGTGGAATTGCTAGATCATGTGGTGAGTTTATGTTTAACTTTTTAAGAAATTGCCAAAGTGTTTTCCAAAGTGGCTGGATCATTACATTCTCACCTGCAATGTGTGAGTTTCAGTTTCTCCACATCCTTGTGAACACTTGCTGTTTTCCACCTTTTAGTTATAACCATCCTAGTGAGTGTGAAGTGGTATCTCATTGTGATTTTAATTTGAATTTCCCTAATGACTGATCATATTGAACATCTTTTCCTATACTTATTGGCCACTCTTATATCTTCTTTGATGAAATAAATGTCCATCTAAATCTTTTTTTTTTATTTTGGCATATTATGGGGTACAAATTTTAAGGTTTCAATAAATGCCCTTTCCCCCCTCCCCCCACAAGTCTGAGTTTCCAGCATGACCATCTCCCAGATGGTGCACATCTCACTCATGTATGTATATGCCCACATCTAAATCTTTTGCCCATTTTTAAATTAGGTTATTTGTCTTCCTACTGAATTTTAAGGGTTCTTTATATATTTTGGTTATAAGTCCTATATCAGATGTATGATTTGCAAATAATTTCTCCCAGTCTCTGGCTTGACTTTTTCATTTAAAACAGTGTCTTCTGAAGTGCAAATGGTTTTTAATGTAGTAATAATGAGGCCCAGTTTTAGATGTTTTTCTTTCATGAATCATGCCTTTGGTGTTATATTTAAGAACTCTTTGCCTAACCAAAGTGACAAAGATTTTACAGTTACCCCTACTGAACTCTTCAGGTTTGATTGAGTCCATCATTCCTGTTATCATTTGAGCCCATCATTCCTGTTATCCTGACAGCCATTCAGGAACTCTCAGATGTGCAATGTATGGAAATTCTCCTGCTTTCCATATCTCCAAGACATTGATATATAAGATGTTAAGAAATAGCCAGAGCCAAATCCAGTGACTGGCACATAGTAGGTGCTTAGGAAATGTCAGATGTCAGAGGCAAGATGTACCATTCAGTAAATGCCTCTCTCTGTATTAAAATAATACTTGGGTAAGGTTGGTAGAACCACTTACGGTTCTACCAACTTGTATTACTGTCCAAGCCATAAAACTTGACCTTGCCTCAAAGATGCCATGAGATGTTTTGTTATTTTGTTAGAATTTAGGTGTACTCACATTCTTTTGTTCTGCCAGTCAAGTAACCATGTATCTACTAGGCAAAACAAGGGTAACCTGGCAGGGCTTTTTATACCTGCCTTCCTGAGCCCTGGCTGAAATTTGCAAATCTTTCCTTCTATCTCTAATTCCTTGCAAATTACCAAATTGGTGATCCATCCTAAATTATGCAGGTCAACTCACCAGTCTGCAACATTTCCCTTTCTGAAAATCAAAACATTACCTGTCTTCAAGTGTCTAACATAGTTCTTCCTCTCCAGGATTCCGTTGCAAGTTTCCTGAGGGCCCTGGAATGTAGTTTATTTGTTCAAGGAAGCAGATACTCTAAGTTTCCTCTCCTTACTTGGGCTTGAATTCACCTCAACCAAACTTGCTTAAATAGAAAATCACCTGGTGTTTATTCAAAATATAGATGCCCAGACCCTCCCCTAGAGATTCTAACTCATTATTCCGAGTTAGCCCTTTCCCAGGAGATGTTTATGATGAGCAAGTTTAAGAAATACTGTTTTTTATAATATTTCATACTACAATAGTATGTATTTAGTATTACTAAATAATACTAAATAGTATTAATACTACAGTATTAATAATAGTATTTCATACTACAAAATTACATCAAAATTATTTGCAGATGTCAATTCAGAATGCCCTTCTGAAGATGCACCAGACTAATGTTTGGCTAGCATCTTCTTCAGGGTTTTTCCAAGCCCTGAGAATATACCCAGCCTCTTTTTGTCTTACCATCTTGCAACAACTCAGGCCCTATCCAACTACAGTAGAATTCTCCTCCTCCTCACAGATACATGGCAGCACGTTCACATTGTTTCAGGCTTCCTCCAACTGCATTTTAGCAATTTGAATCGGGTAAGAAAGGGCTCCTGGGGACCTGTGGACTTCTGCTGTGGGTTAGCTGTGCCATTGATTGCAGGTAACCATAACAAGATCTCTTTTATTTTTCCAGGTAGCAAACCGTGTGATCTCTTCTGACTCTATTGCATCTTCTGCCAAAAGCTTCTTGAGCTCCAACTCTACTATGTGCAATAAGCAAAATGTGCGCATGTTAAACAAGGCCGTACAAGCAGGTAAATTTTTTGAAATTAAACTTTTCCATTGAAATAAAAATGGCTCTTAAACATATAAGATGCTTAACCTCACTCATAATAAAGGAAATTAAGATTAAAACTATCTAACTGCTATTTTTCACCTATTTGGCAAAATTCAAGTTTGATGGCAAGTTTGTGGGCAAGAGTGTAGGGAAATGGGTACCCTCGTATATTCTAGTAGGAGTCTAAGTTGGTACACCGTGAGAAGCAGTTTGACAGTTCCTATCAAAATTACTTTGACCCTACATTTTTGCTTATGCAATTTGTCCTATGGATATATTGCACAGATGTGGAATTTAGCCTATGGATATATTTGTGTACATGCAAAATGACAAATGTACAAAATTAACCATCAAAGTATTGTTTGTTATAGCTATAGCAGAAAATCAAAGTCAACTTAGATGTCCATCAGTAGCTAAATGCTTGATTAAATTATTGTACATCCATATAGTGGACTCCTATATAGAATGAGGAAGCTCTCTCTATACTAACATGGAAAGATCTCCAAGATATAAATTTTTCTTTAATCAAAGTACAGAGCAGTATATAGCATACTACTACATTTATTTTTAAAAAAATAAGGGAAGAGAATTGCTTGAATGTACAAAAAAACTTCTTGGGAATCACATGGGGTTGTTAACAGAGTGAACTGAGAACAAGAGTGGGAAGGAAGCTTTTCAGTTTATACTTTTCTGTACCTTTTGATTTTATAAAACAAAAATGAATAAACTGCCCTCTTGATTTTTTTCTTCCTTGCCTGGGTGACAGCCAATAGGACTATAAGTGTTTATTTTCTTTCTCACTTGGGACCAGAACTGAAATGCTTTACCCTTTGAACCCATATTAGTTCTTCTTTCCCTCTAATATCTAAAGTGACTTAGATATAAAAACCTTTTCTTTCTCCCTCTCCCTCTCCCTACCTCCTTCTCTTCTTCTCTTCCTCTCCTTCTATCCCTCCACCCCAAACAAAGGCAGTGTATGTTTGAAGCATTAAAAAGAGTTTACTTACTGACTTGAATAGACCTGTCAACTAATCCTCCAGGCTGCTTCCAGAAATATCTGTGATCTTTCCCCTCAGGTAACTTGGAGATTGTGAATGGCACCAGAAAACACACTCGAGATGTTGGGCTGACTTTCCCAACTCCAAGTTCTAGCGAGGCTAGATTAGAAGAGGACAGTGATGTGACTTCTTGGTCAGAAGAAAAAATTGAAGAGAAAGTTCTCTTTACCAGTTATCCTGAGGACAAAAAGTTAAAGAAGAACAAGCAGATTTCCCGTGAAGGTCAGTTTCCAGTTTCAGATTTTGTAGCAGAAAAACTAGTGATTTTCAAGTCTCTTGAAATGCTAAGATTCTTTGTTTCTCAATGACTATGTTGACTCCACCTACCCCCACTTTGACAAGTTGTCAGAGTATCTAGCACTACAGTTGGAGTCATATACTTACCATTAAGCCGGACTCAAGGGCACCCTGATGGCCTCTGACAGCTGAGTCCCCTGAGAGTCTATTATGTGCATGTGTTTGATGAAAGCTGAGTGAGTTGTAAAAAAATGAAAAAATCTTTTTTCTTTCTTAAAAATATTTTCTATAGGAGTTTCATGGTTTGTTCCTGTGGAAAATATGAAGTCTGGATCTAAGAAGGAAAACATGCCCAAGATTTTTGGCCCTGGTATCTCCTGGTTTGAACCAATAACCAAAACCAAACCCTGGAGGGAGCCACTGCGGGAGCAGAACTGGCAGGGACAGCGTATGGACTGTCCAGAGTCACTGGCAGGCCCGGGCAGAGAACCCCTGAAGCCATTCGTGAGAGCATCCCTGCAGGTGCAATGACGTTGAATAAACTGTAGCCCTATATTTAGGGAGAAGGAGGACAAAACATCTGTAACATCTGCGTCTGTAACTTGGCATGTTGAGGTTTAGTCATGTGACCCTCTTCTTTCCCTAGCACCTCTGCAGTTCATCTGCTTTCATTGCATAAGGGCTTGGTTTCCCATTATTAATCAAAGATTGCCTTGCTCTCAGCCATTCTAAATAGTGCATCACCCTCAGGATCCGAGGAGAAGGCAATAGAAAGGAGGATATTTCCACACAGTTTATTGGGTTTATAGGTACCTGCATATGGAGTGCCTGGAGGCCTGATGTTAGTGTCAGCCTTGTATGTGTTCCTCCATATATGTAATTGCTATTCCTGCTTAATACAGGATTTAAAAGGCACCAAGTCTCTTCTTATATGTCTCTTGGGGGATTTAATGATGTATTTGAACAGAAATTTAAAGTAGCACAGTGGGCAGAGCTCTGTCGCCTCAACATTTGGGAGAGTTGTGATTGCCCACAGTCTCTTAGTTCTTGACTTATTCCAAAGGCATTTGTTTAATTCCTTCCATTTCTCTGCTGGAGCTCTCCCCCACAGAGAGGTATCAGAGTATTCTTCAACTCTAGATATTTTCTGAGCATTACGAACAGGCTCTCCAAACTTGTTGGGCAGGGGTTGTTTTTCTAGGCACTTGGAGAGCAGACTACTTCATTAATGTGAGGTCTGGGTTTTTCTCCTCCTTAGGAAGCACTTCAGCTTCACAGACCTGACTTCATCTCACGCTCTGGGGAGCGGATAAAGCGTCTGAAGTTAATAGTCCAGGAGAGGAAGCTGCAGAACATTTTGCAGAGCGAGCGAGAAGAGCTGTTCAACTCTGAGAGACTATGGCCGGACTCCCGGAATCCTGTGCACGGGCTGCCCAAGAGAGGTACACCTGCTTGTCCACTTTCCTATCAGTGTGATGTAGAAGGCAAGGTCTGCCACCATGCTATGGAGCGCTGCTCAATGCCAGGCCAGTTACGTGGACAGGAAGTAGCTATTTATTTCCCAAGACTCAAGTCTTCCTTAGGCAGCAGAACCTGGCTGACTTTTCTCTCAGCACTTTTATGATCCAAGTAAGCCTTGTTACTCTAGCCTTGTCACTGTATTTTAAAAATATGACTGTGCAGGGACCAGGCACAATGGCTCATGCCTGTAACCCCAGCACTTTGGGAAGCTGAGGCAGGGAGATAGCTTGAAGCCAGGAGTTCAAGACCAGCCTGGGCAACATATCAAGACTCTGTCTCTACAAAAAAATTAAAATATCAGGCCGGGTACAGTGGCTCATACCTATAATCCTAGCACTTTGGAAGGCCAATGCAGGAGAGTTGCTTGAGGCCAGGAATTTGAGATCAGCCTAAGCAAGAGCGAGACTCTGAATCTACAAAAAACAGAAAAATTAGCTGGGTGTGGTGGCACACACCTGTAGTCCCAGCCACTAGGGAGGCTGAGGAAGGAGAATCGCTTGAGCCCAGGAGTTTGAGGTTGCAGTGAGCTATGATGATGCCACTGCACTCTAGCCCAAGTAACAGAGCGAGACCCTGTCTTGAAAACAAAACTCAGATGGGCGTGGTGGAGTGTGCACCTGTAGTCCTAGCTACTGGGGAGGCTGAGGTGGGAGAATCACTTGAGCCTGGGAGTTCAGGGTTATAGTGAGCTGTGATCACACCACTGCATTCCAGCCTGGGCAATGGAGTGAGATGCTATCTCTAAGAACAAACAAGAGTGTACAATGAGAAAGGCTTTTTTATAAACCAGCTCTGTGTCCGTGAGCAAGTTAATTCTAAAAGTATAATTTGTTTCCTCTAAAGATGGGGCCAATTCCAGACTTACCTACCTCACAGGATAGTAAGAATAATAATAATAAGCACTTATGTAGCCTTTGCATCTTGCCCAGACATTTTTTTCATTTAATGTTTACAACACCACTCTAAGGTAGATGCTATTAATATCCTTATTTTATAGTGAGAAAAGTGAAGCAACTAGAGATTAAGTTCCTTGCCCAAGATTATATACCTAATAAGTGAAACAGCTAGGATTTGAACCCAGGTGGACTGGCTCCAGAGTTTGTGTTCTTAACAATTATGCTAAGTTTAAGATCTCAATAAAATAATGTATGAAAGCTATGAAAACAATAATTACTACCCAATGCTTTCATCACAACCTTACCTATAAACTTGTCAGTTTTTCAATTCAAACTGGTCAGTGCTACAGAGAGTTACGTCTTTGGTGGCCTTAGGCTGCTGTTTTAGTTACCCTAGTCTAACCTTAGCCTTGGCCTTGGTCATTGCTCACTACCCAGCTCAGGGTAGGGGCACAAAGTCCTAATAGCTCCCTCTCATAATTCTTGAGTGCCACACCTTTCCTTATTAAGTTACTATTCACTGAAAACCCCTTCTTCTCTTGCTTAGTCTTCCTGGCTGTCCGGAAGAACAGGCCTATCGGGAGGAAGGAAATGATTCAGAGGTCTAAACGGTAAGACCAAAAGAACAAGAGTAATTATAAAAATATAAATTAGACCACCAAGTGGGAGCTCTGGCTTGCCCCCAGAATAAAGGCATCATGCTCAAGTTAAAACATTATAAGAAAGTATGAAAGTAGTTTTTTAGTAGATACTAAAAAAGACAAAAAATTAACAGATCATGGTATGAATGACTCATATACAAAAGATAAAAGAATCCCCAATCCTCTTTCCGTGCTTAGCGCAGCCATGGCCCGCGGTCCCAAGAAGCATCTGAAGCGTGTAGCAGCTCCAAAGCATTGGATGCTGGATAAGCTGACCGGCGTGTTTGCTCCTCGTCCATCCACTGGTCCCCACAAGCTGAGAGAGTGTCTCCCACTCATCATTTTCCTAAGAAACAGGCTTAAGTATGCCCTGACCGGAGATGAAGTGAAGAAGATCTGCATGCAGCGCTTCATTAAAATTGATGGCAAGGTCCGAACTGATATAACCTACCCTGCTGGATTTATGGATGTCATCAGCATTGACAAGACTGGAGAGAATTTCCGTCTGATTTATGACACCAAGGGTCGCTTTGCTGTTCATCGTATCACACCTGAGGAGGCCAAGTACAAGTTGTGCAAAGTGAGAAAAATCTTTGTGGGCACAAAGGGAATCCCTCATCTGGTGACTCATGATGCTCGCACCATCCGCTATCCTGATCCACTCATCAAAGTGAATGACACCAT
>VSMD01069551.1:0-118645 GCA_008750895.1 Mirza zaza | reverse complement strand
TTTTTCTATATATATTAGTTGGCCAATTAATTTCTTTCTATTTATAGTAGAGATGGGGTCTCGCTCTTGCTCAGGCTGGTCTCGAACTCCTGAGCTCAAATGATCCGCCCACCTCGGCCTCCCAGAGAGCTAGGATTACAGGCGTGAGCCACCGCGCCCGGCCTGTTTAAGGGCTTTAAGGACGTATCATGATGTATGTAGTTAATCCGCTGGAGTTGGGCATGCTGGTAGCTCGCCTAATTCTTATCTAAGGAGAGTAGACCTCTGCCCCTTCCCTTTGCAAGGTTCGTTTTTATACTGGGCTATGAAGGGAAAGAACCCCAATTCCCCTCATCAGAGTAAAGAAAGTAGATTAAGGAAGGGCTCTCTTCTTCATTGGTTCCACGGGCAGGGTTGGTTCCTGTTTGTAGCCTTGGAATTCTACATCCTGCCCCCGGGCAGCGGGGGCTGTGGTGCCAGATCTCATACGTTCACCTTAGCCCCGGGACCAGAGAGGCGGGATTCTCTGCATCCGAATTCTCCCAGAGGCTGCCTACAAGCCCAACCAATGGTTTTATAGAATTCTTGTCCTGATGCCAGAACATCATGGAGGGGCAGGTGGCCCCTGGCCAGCCTCCGGCCCCAGGACTTCAGTCTGTTAGTGGTGGGGCCGTTGTTGGGAGAGTTAATAGAGAATGCTCATCCTTGCTTCAGTTCTCTGACTATGTCATCGTATCCAGATGATTGTGTGATTTTGTTCACAAACATGTATGGATCGCCTACTCCATGCCAAGCCCCGCTGCAGCACTTGGCGTGTGATCATGAAATGCTTCCTCACACATCATCTCATGTAATCCTCACAACGAGCCTCCAAGAGTATTATTACTGAACCCATTTTACAGGTGGGAAGGTTAAGCTTCAGAGGAGTGCAACGATTGCCTTCCTTTGTGTAGCTCGTGAGCAGTAGAGCCGCTGTGCCTACCCGGGGTGTCTAAAGTCCTGTGTTCTTTCTTCTCCAGTGTTCTTGGGAGCTGCTGACATACGAATATGTATAGCAACCACAGGGGACTCTGCAGAGCCTCAGGCCGGCTTACCACACTGACAAAGCCACACCTGGCTCACTTCGCTCTCCAGTTTCCGTGATCAATAATGTGCCCGCTGGCAGCGTCCCCTCCCACCCGCTGCCACCCAGGCAGTGCTTTAGAGCCTCTCACTCGGTCTGTTCTCCAGCGCGTGTCTGTAATCCCGACGATCCTGCCCTTGGTTCTCGTCTTGACCCCATATTCTTTCCCCAGATGTTTATGTTACAAGGCTTTGCGAAGACTTTCATGATGAATTTCGCTCATAGACTCTTTCCCCGCATGGAATATAAGTGACCGTGGTGTGCTTTCTGGCAGGAAGTCCTTATAAAATTCACTTAATGAGAAATTCTCAGGGATAGTTTAGTTTCTAAACTCAAGCAGGGAAACAGTGCTATCTCCACCCACCCCGTGCTCAAGTTATCTAGCTGTTGCTTCTGCATCAAGAAACCTAAATTACCTAAGGCTCTTTGAGAAGTGAATTTGTGGCCCTTTTCTACATAGCAGGTGGGAATGTAAAATGGTGCATATTTTAATTAAAAAAATTTTTTTTTTTGTGGGGATAGACAGTTTGGCAGTACCAAATTGTACATATAGCATCAAAACCCTTTAAAGCTATGTACACTCTGTGATTCAGAAATTCCAAATCAAAGAATTTCTCCTAAGAAAATAAAGGTGTGCTCTCCAATGTTTAACTATGGGGACTTTTATCACAGCATCATTTATATTAGCAAACATCTGAAAACAACTTAGGTGCTCAATGCTGGAGGATTTAAAAACTAAATTGTAAAAAACCCCTAAATTGCATCCATTCTTCATAGAATATTATGCAGCTGTTAAAAAGGGGTTTTGTTTTATTTATTATTTATTCCTTAAAATGGAAATATATTCATGATATATCATCTTGTGAAAAATAAATGGTTACAAAACACTATAATTTACTTTTTGGTTAAAATAAAAAAAAAAAGAAAAGGAAGAAAGAAAAGTGGTTCATGTATGTAGAGAGAAGAGTCTGGAAGTAGATGGGGATTTCTGAGTGATGAGATGCTGATTCCAGCCCCCCCTTCTTTGCTTATCTGTGATTTCTGTCTTATCTACAGTGCAGTGCATTCCTTTTCTAACACAGAAAAATAGATTCATTTAAAGAGACTCAATAGAAGGTGTTTTATTTTATTTTCTCCTTTTCACTGATGCTGGGTGTCTATGCAAGCAACAGAGGAACAAGGCCAAACTGGACTTTTCCAGTCAGAAAAAACTCACTCACGTGTCTTCTTTCCTCATAACTGTGCCTGGGAATCTGGCTGCACTTGAACTTGGATTTGCCTCTTGTGTGTCTGATGTTTTTGGGGCAAGGACCTTGGAAGACAGTCTGAGTTTGTCCAGCTCCCTTCGGCTGACCAAATTCAGTACTTTTTAGTTTTAGTTTGTTTTTCTGCTTTTGACCATGGCCATTAGCCACGGCAAAGAACGAAGTCTAGGGAGTGCCATTCAGGGTCTGGTCGTGTTGCCTCTTCCTTAACCGGGTCCCAGTGTGGTCCCCGAGGCACTTTACTTCGATGGCTTTGAGGATTCTGGAAGCTTATTATCCGATTTGCATCTCACCTGCTGAGTTTGTAAAAATAATAATCAGATGTGGTCCCATTAGGATGTTTATTTCTTTAAATAATATGTTATTAACTTACATATTGGCTCCTGGGCCATAACTCAAGAGAGATATATTATTAATAGAGATTTAAAACTCATTGGAAAGTGAAACTAAGGGATAAATGCCAATTATTGTGTCCTCATTATTATTACTTAGTGGCTAATCCCATGGTTCCCAAACTGGGTGCTATGGTATACCCCAGGGCACCACCGTGAACTCACAGGGGTGCTGTGAGATATTTTAAGTTTTCCAGGCAAGCACAATGATATATGTCACCTGCCAGACACTGTGCAAACTACTAGCCGAAGGTATTCATGCTTTCAATGTTAGATCACACTTCATTCCTTCTGATGACGTGGTATCTTTGCAAAGCAGGGTTTTCTTCATGTCCTGTGACCCAAAACAAGTATTGCGCCAAAATCCATGTGGAACAGGAAATGAAGGTGGTGGTGTCCGATCTGATTCTAAAGCTTGAGACGTTATGTAATGGTCAATAAGCACTAAGTTAAGACATAAATATTTATTAAGTTGTTTAAACACACCTGCTTGATAAATGAGACTTTAGATACATCTTTTGGCTTAAGAGTACTGTGGAAAAATTACTGAGACAGTAAGTTTGGGAACCTCTGGTCTAATGATAACCACATTAGCTCTTCCTCAAAAAGCTGGCCGTATGATTTTCCCTGGAAAATATGCAAAGGAATTACCCACAGACCCCATCATGGGTGCCCAGTTGGCAGGGGTGTTGCTGGGCAGAGGAGAGAGAGGGTAGATTGGACTAATTACTCAGGGAGTGAAAACTGCCCACACATTGATGGCTGCCTGTAGATAGAATGGGGGTGGGGGATGGTTGATGTGTGTGTGTGCGTGTGTGCATGTGTGTGCATGTGCATGTGTGTGCATATGTGTGTGTTTAATGAAATTTAAGTGCCTTTAGGTGTGGCATCTCCCCAGTTTATGATACGCTCCTGAATTCCCTATCGTTATACCTGTCCTACCTCATTCTTTTGGGTTATCTACCTGGCCCAAGAAAGCATTTGAGTTTGTTGCCCCTTGTGAGAGGAGACAAAACCTCAAAGCCAGCTTAGGAACCGGGTGATCTTAAATCAGATCATTTATTTAACCCCTCCTGTGTGCATTCCCCTGCCCTGCACCCCACAACTATTTCTCTGTTTCTTTGGCTAGAAAATGAAGGTCAATGAGGGCAGTGTCTCCCCCTGCTCGGGGCTTGAATCCAGAGGTGAAAGACATATCTCCGCCCTTGAGGACCTTGTAGGGTAGTGAGGGAGATGGACGAGAGGCCCACTGATGCACGTGCAGTGTCATGGGCTGGAGCAATCAGTTGTGAAGGGGGTTGGAGGGCATTGAGGAGGGGGACAAGCTCAAGACTCCAAGGAGAGAGGTAGTCAAGTATGGCCAGGGTTCACTAGGCTTGAGTTGGGACTTGAGGGATGAACAGGAGTTCACCAGGCAAAAACGAGGGCAGAAGGGAGTGCCAATGGGGAGTGCAAAGACAGGAAGTCAGGAAAGAGCATAGCTTGGGAGAGTGAGCACTGAGATGCTAAATCCTGAGTCAATGGTGCTCAGCTCTGTCCTGTGGTCCCGTCACTCTGGAGCAGTGTGGAGGGTAGACGGTGACACCAGGCCAAAGACGGAGCGAGTGGCAGGTGGGGACAGACAGGAGGGAGACTGGGGAGGTAGAGTTGATGGAGTCTGGTGCTTCGTTGGGGAATTGAGAATGACTCCTGACTTCCGATTTGGGACTGAGGGGATGGTGGTGCTAAGGCCTGAACCACGCTGGGGAGGAGCTGCAGGGAAGCCAAGGCTGACAAGCTACAATGCCACTTGGCTGTTTATATCAGCCGATGATAGAATTGCCCTATCTTTAGCGGCTTCTAAACCCTTTTAGGGCAGGGACTGTGTCTTGCTCATCTACCTACTCCCCTCAATGCCTCCTGGACACAAGGCCTGGCACGTAACAGGTGCCTGAGGGAGATGAGGACATGGAACGATAGGAGACAAGGTCCCTTTTCAAATCAAGACAAGTGGCACAGGCACACGATTAGAAGGTGTAAGGCCACCCAGTTATCTGGGAAGCCTAAAAGTATGTGCTGTATTTCCAAGGTCCTATGGGGCAGGGTAGTCAATGTCAGAAAGAGAAACCCCAAGGCCTCCGTCCTGCGCAGAGCATCGGCCACTTGGTGCCTCCGATTCTGTGTCCAGACGGGTAGGCCCTGCGATTCTCCCGGCCCTTCTGCCTCCCGTCATCGCGTCTCCCTCAGCGTGACGCGTCTGTCTTTGGGATCTGAGAAGCCTTAGGAGCCTGCGGCTGCTTGTGTGGGAGGAAAGGTGCAAGAGTTTAGGATAAGAATATTGTATTCCCTTGAAATGTCAACTTCGCTTGAAGGTTTTAAGAAAGATCTTTCATATTTGCATTAACACCAATGCGATTGGACTATGCAGTGAATATAAAATCTGTAAATATTTTTTAAGGTAGAGCATAAGATGCCAAAGAACTTCCGTCCCCGTGTGGTGGGCCATCACGGCACTTCCGTGAGAAGGGTTGAGAGTCGTGGCGGGAAACGACAACAACCCACACCTGTGCGTGGGGCTGACTGGGGCGACCCTGTCTTTGTCTGCTCAGGTGACAGGCTCTCTCCTTGAGGAGACAACGCGGAAGTGGGCTCTGTACAAACAGCAGTGTCTGCGAGACTTGCTCGAGAAGCCTTCTGGTAAGCGCATCTACTCGTCATCTGTGGCTGTGCAACAAATCGTCCCAAAGCTCAGTGGCTTCGAACAGTAATAATCGTTTGTTAATGAGAGATGACCACTGTTGTCTCGGAGTCTCTGCGGGCAGGAGTTCGGCCGGGGCTCCTGCCATGGCTGTGTCTGCCCTGCAATGTCTGCAGTTCGGCTGGCGGACGCCGGCCTCTGCGGGTCGATGCTGGCTCTCACCTCGGGTCGAGCTGGGACTGGTGGCCAGGCCACCTCCCCACGGCCTCTCCACGTGGCCTGGGCTTCCACACAGCGTCTCGACGGCTGGGTCTGACCAGAGGCCACATGACCTGGCCTTGGAAGTCACACTACGTCTCTCCTGCCATGTTCAACTGGGCCAGACAGTTACAAAGGTCCACCCAGGCTCAAGGGGAGGGAACACGGACCCTCACCTCTCCGTGCAAGGGAACATGGCAGATGGGATGCATGTGGACGTGGCCATCTTTGATCAAAGCCACCTGCCACAGCACACATGCCACCGGGTCATAGCCGTGAGTAATGCTGTAGATTAACCTGGTGATCTACTAGGGGGATGGGGGATCCCCCATCTCCCAGAGCATTAATGGACTCTGAGTAATAACATTTCTCTTATCCAAGTATGCACAAAGTGTAAAACATTCCAGCAAAGGTGCAACAGTCACCTGCCTGCATGCTGGCTCTGTGGGGGAGTCTGTGCCCACCTTAAAAGAAAGAAGAAAGTGTCTTGGCCCATTGCCTCTGAGCACTGAGGCCCATGGGTGACAGCTGCCCCTCCTCCCCCTCCTCCTCCTCCTCCTGGCTTCTTTCAGATCACTTCACTCAGGGCCCTAGAGGTGGACAGGAGACTGTGGACTCTCCCTTCCTTTCCTGACCCAAAAGTAGTCCCTGGCTTCAAGCCATTCCCAGCTCCCTCTGAAAGCCCTGTCGGCCCAGGCAGGTGGCAGTCAAGGCTTGATATCGGCTACAAGGACCGCCTCTCATTTGGAGAATACTGCTTTCTGAGGTCACAGGGGGAAGGCTTTCTTCATCTGGAGCCATGCCTCATGCGGCTCAGCACCACCTTGCACAGACCAGGTGCCGACACATGGCAGCACTCGGCATAGTGCCCCAAGCCTGCTCTCAACCCAGCAGATCTGCATGTGCAGAGCTCT
The DNA here is from genome assembly GCA_008750895.1 of Mirza zaza. Lineage (NCBI taxonomy): Eukaryota > Metazoa > Chordata > Mammalia > Primates > Cheirogaleidae > Mirza > Mirza zaza. Next base: position 112,037 of record VSMD01069551.1, on the reverse strand, counting down.
ACTGCCAGGACCCGGCTATTTAGGCCTAGTAGGGAGCAGATGGTGGGAATGATGCTTAGTGTCCAGGAGCCAGGAGCTTGCAATATGGAAGTTTGGGACCTCGCCGGAAACACCTCCATTTGGTTCTGGGAGGCCTATAAGGCTGTTTTAAGTTTGCAGCTTTCCATTGCGAAGCACCAGTGTGTAAATCACCCCCTGAGCTGGAGAGAGTCCAAATATCTCATAATGACCATTGAATTAGTTGTCAAATGGAGAGATATGACTACGTGGTGCTTGTGTTGGAGATCCGTGACCAAGGACCTCAGCTCAGGAGCTCCCTGTATTCACTGGTCACTTTACACGTCTCAAAGGGTAGGGGTGTTCTAGGATCTAATTGGTGAAAGAGGCTTGACAATTATTTAGTTAATTATGGAATGTAAGGCACAGGGTGACCTCCAGGTGTCCTCCTGACCGTGTTTCTGTGAGAGTTCAGTTCATGTCAAGTACAGCAAAATCAGCATAATGCGTGTTGGCTTAATTGACTGGAGGTCAAGTTGGGCAGACAAACGCATAATGTTTGGGGCTGCATTTGGCATTCCTGTGCTTCCAAAATCACTCCTCACCCTTGACCTGTCTAGAGACGGGGACCCGCACTCTGGTTCCTGCAGAGGGTGCACCAGCTTCCAAGGCCAGGAAGGTGGGCTCTGGGCTTCTGGGTGCCTCAGCCTTCAGCAGGGGACCCCGGGCCCCAACACTGATGTTCCTTTGGGCCCCTCTTCTCTCTGCAGGTGTATTTTGTAACGGGACATTTGATCAGTATGTGTGCTGGCCTCATTCTTCTCCTGGAAATGTCTCGGTGCCCTGCCCTTCGTACTTACCTTGGTGGAATGAAGGTAATAATTTTTATTTTACATTTGCAACAGCTCCTTTAAAAGCTGGTCCCTACCGGGCAGGCTAGCCGTGAAGGAGGGAGCAGTTAGAGAGAAGGCTCCAACCAAGTGCTTTTCTCAAGTCTTCTTTCCCCACAAAGGGTCTCCTAAGCTCTCAGTGATACATCTTCCTTCTCTCATTGTCTCCGCAATTCTTCTACTCCTGGACATTCCGTTTCTATAATAGCTCTCTTACTTTGAGGATTATAGAGTGCAGACCTGGCGACCACAGAATTCGGCTTTGGTGAGGATAGGAAGAGGAGAAAGAGGTGGGGGAGAAAGATCAAGATGCTCACATCCACATGACTTTTGGCTTGTTAGACGGAGAGGAAGGACTTTAAAACTACCCTTGCATTAGCTCTGGAAGGAGGTACCACTGAATGGGTGCTTTTCAGCCCCATGAGACTTAGATGGAGAATTTAACCATGTAGCTTGCCATGATTCTGTTTACAGGAAGTGAATATTACTTAAGAACCCAGAATAATGTCTCATCCTTACCTGCCCCAGAAGCTTGGCCTCTTGGTTATTTTATTCTGGAAGAGAAGAGAAGAAATTCTTGGTTAGAATCCTGTTGCCTTTGACCACAGTCATAGGCAAATATAAGAACAGCTAAAATTATTCTGAGAAAACATAAGTGGTTACAAAACCCCAGGCAAAAAACAAGATGAGGATCAGTTTCTGAGAAGGTAGGATGATAGCATTTTGTATTTAATTTCAGCTCAGTAAATCATCCCATTAGTGTAACCCTGGTTTCAATTTTTTGAGGCCTCTAGAGCAAAGAGAGAGAGAGCTTAGAAAGAAGACACATTTCTGGGTGGGAGAGTCAGTGACCTATTTTTATGGAAGTGGTTTCTGATGAAATCCAATTGGGATCAGCCCAGGAGGCGTGAGGGTGCGAGATTTAAGGGAGGGTGGAAGAGGAGATGCTAGAGAACTTGTGGGACCAGAGGGGTCTGAGTGACTCAGGGGAACAGTCCCCATGGGACCAGCTCAGTGACGTCCAGAGCTCCAAGGTCAGACCCGGCCTGTCTATTTCACACTTGGGCAAGTTCCTGGAGCCCTCGGATCTGTGGTTTTCTCATCTGAAAAGCGAAGTGAACAGTAGCCAACTCTTTAGTTCATTTTGAGGAGTGAATGAGAAGGCAGGGACAGAGCGTCACACAGTAGGTGCTTTGTGAACGGGGGCTGACGCTGAGTCGGAGTCCGAGCCCCTTGGGTCCCATGAGGTCTTTAAGGCCCCCAGTGTCTGCAAACTCCCAATGCCACGTGGAACAGACGACTGCCTCCCAGCTGCACCACCCCCCTGCCCTCCCCAAGAGCTGGTAGAAAGTGATCAAAAATCCAAAGATGCAAAGAAGTTCAGTTAAAGGCTCTTTTTTAAAAAAATGAATCTGTGTTTGCAGAGTGTACAAAAGCAGTGTGCCGTGCAACAGGTGGGGAGTCGCTCTTCCGCACATTTTGTGCATTAAGACTTGTGCATTAGTCCAAGTGGGTCCCTGCAGTGAAAAGGGGACCTGGAGACAGTGGAAGGGTGCAGAGAAGAACATCTACAAAAACAAAAGGCCAGGGACGGGTCCTTGTGAAGGAGAGTGGAGGGAACGAGCATTGTCACACGAGAAGGGAGAGTCGAAGGTGAATGCAGGCTGGGACGGCCTTGAGGACCAACGAACGACAGGCGAGGCTGTGGCCTGTGGCGAAGGGGTTTGTGCATTATGCAGGAAGGGCTTCAAAGGCTCCTCTGCAGAGAAAGATGACATGGAGCCCTGGGCAGCGTTAAGGCACAAAAGAAGAACATGAGCTTCGTGGCTGGGGAGGATGACGTTGACAGCATGTGGCCGCTGCAGGGAGGCGTGGAGGAGAGTCGGGAGGGGGTCTGGGGGCTACTGCCGTGGTCCAGAGAAAGGGACGAGGAGGGTCCAGACCCAGGCCGAGGCAAGAGGTGGGAGAGAAGGGGAAAGATGAAAGAAAAATACTGGGGGTGGAATGGTCACAACTTGTCACCGGTTGGAGTAGAAATTGAGGGACCAAGAGTGGAAAATGGAGGAGAGGAAAACAAACTCCTCCCCCCACCTCCATTCCCGAGTCAGGGATGGTCTCACGTCCAGCCTGGTCCCACCCAAAGCGCCTGCGTCTGCCCGGTAGCCTGGTCCCTTGCTGCAGCCCACCAGCGGCCTGCTTCTGCTCACTGCTCTGCTCACTGGTCCCCACCTCAGATCTAGTGCCCTCCGACTACCCCCCACGAGCTTTCTAAAATGCCAATGGCGTTATGCCGGCCCCACCACAACACCTACAAATGGCACTCGAGACCTCCTGCGACCCGGCCCTGCCAGCCTCGTGGGCGTCCCCTCCCATGACCGCTGTCCCCACACCCCAGCAGATGGACAACCCCAGGCTCTGCTCCTGCCCAGCCCTGTCTGTCCAGGAGACCCCTCCAGGGCTCTGTCCATGCACTTCTGCCTATAACCCCCCTGCAGCTCTCAGCTCAAATCATGCACCCTTCTAGAAGATTTCTCAGACTTCTCCCCACAAGTACAGCGGACCCCTGCCTTTCTGGGGCCTCTCCTGTACCTGTGCAAACTTCTGTCTTGGCACGTGTAACTAACTGCTCATGGCACTTTATATTGGCACTCCCACAGCTGGACTCCGAGCTGGGCCCTGTTCATCTTTGTGTCCCCAGCACAGAGCACGATGGCTGGCACTGACAATGCAGGTGCCAGGTGACATTATTGCCATTCACTGAATCAGCAAATGTCTATCGAGTGCCAGGCATTATATTTAAGTAGCTGCGATATATTAGTGACCAGAACAGGATGAAATCTCTCTCCTTGTGGGGCCCATGTGCTCGCAGGAGAGACAGACAATTATTTGCAGACTTCATATGTGATCTATTTTAGACAAGATGGCGGGGGAAGGGAGGGCTGAGTTGGAGTTGGGAGGGTGAGTTGCATTTGTAAGTTGGGTAGTCAGGGGTGGCTTCCATGACAGGGTGACCTTCAGTGAAGACTTAGAGGAGGTGACATTTTAGCCAGAAGGGTGTGCTCGGGAGGGAAGGAGACCACAGCACCGAGGCCCCCTGTGGGGCGGTGCCTGGCCGCTTCCAGGAAGGGCGGGCAGCGCGGCTGGCGTGAAGGGGCAGAGATGCGATAGGTCAGGACAGGGGGTTCTGGGCCAGATCTCGCGGGACTGTGGAAGTCCGTGAGACTTGTTCTCAGAAAGCCCTTGGTAAACTGCTGGCAGAAGCGTGACCTGGTGCGGCTGATGCTGTATTGGGCTCGGGAGGAGGCAGCGCCGTCAGGTTCTGGTGTGGTTGGAGGCAGGGCTGGCGGCGTAGCTGGGGGCACAGGTGAGTGCCACGAGAAACAGAGGGAAAGCAAGGATGGCCTCAGGGTTGGGGCCAGGGACTGGAAGAGGAGTTTGCACCCACGGAGGAAGGAAATATGTCAGGGGAGCAGATTTTGAGGAGAAGTTGAAGAGTTTGGGGAGTGCTGCTCCAGACGTCAGTTAGACACCCTGGCCGAGCCATGTGGCGCAGGGGGCTGTGCCGTGTGGGTGTCCGGCAGTCAGGGTGTTCAGCAGCTAGTTACTGTTGTCCCACAATGTGCAGGGGCAGGACCAGGTAGTCCCCAAAATTTTCATTCTCATTTGCAAGTCCAGTCCCTGATCCTCCAGGTAGGAGCACCTTCGGGGAGTAGGTGTGACTGAGTCACAGCAGCAGTGAGAGCCACTTACCCATCCTTTGCACACACTCTCCTCTCACTCTTGCCCAAACCGTGAGGCTCGGTGCCATCATTACCCCCAGTTCCTGAAGAAGAAACCAGGAGCCTTAGAGGCTGGGAGGGCCGCACCCAGCACACAGACAGGTGCATGGGTGGCTCATTGGGCTTCACCCGGGGCTGCCAGCCTATGCCCACTGCTTTCTCTTGTTCTTGGCATGGCCTCTTGGGCACAGGAGGGTGCCCTAGAGCTAGCCCCAGGAGCCCAGGTTGGCGTCTCCCAGCTGGGCTGTACCTTGGAGGGCTTATAACATCTCTGAGTCACCGGGGACTGTTCTAACTCCAGGGACTTTGGGTAAACACAGCAGACATTAGTGGATGATGGTTTGTTATAAAATTCAGAGGCTTCTGTGTTTTTCTTTCCATCCCAAATAAACAGTAAGGGCGCTAATGAGCCCCTAAAAGGGGAAATGAGAATCCCTTTTCCCTGGGATTTTCCACAGCTTCGTGGCATGCCCGGGGAGCGGGCCGTGTGTCCTGACCTTTCCTCTAGAGCTGTGTTTACTTTCAGAGAGCTCAGGAAGGGCCCACAGATACTGCCTGGCTCGGGGGACTTGGCAGACGCGAGAGAACGCCACAGATATTTGGCAGGATGACTCCGAATGCTCTGAGAACCACAGCTTCAAGCAAAACGTGAGTTTGCTCGGCTTGGTGATAAGCGTTTGGGGCCCAAACCACCCTCCTCCAGGACACCCGAGTGGCCCCGAAAGGTCCTCCCACAAGCGTGTCTGCCCCAGGCAGGGCTAGCCAAGGGCCACGGTCACACAAAGCAGCAACCCCTGTGGCAGCCTCTGCACTCCTCCCACTCGCAGGGTGACAGGCGAAATCCCAAGGGAAGTCGGTCCTCCAGGGTCAGTCCTGGCCCTGAACTTACTGGTCCCCATGCCTGGAACACCTTTCCCAGCCCCCGCTGCTGCCGCCTCCTCATCACTCAGGTTTCAGCTCAAATGTCTCCTTCTAAGAGCGATCTCCAGTGGCCGCTCCCTACAGAGGAGGCTCTGTGGTCACTTTCTACCACACTCCCCTGATTTGCCCCTTCATAGCACCTGTCACTCCCCGACACCTCCACGGGTCTGCTTATTTGTCATCTAGCCCTCTCACCAGGATGTAGGCCCAGCAGTGGCAGCGGACGTGTGCGCCTCAAGGTGGTGGCACTGCCCTGGGTCTGGGTCAGACCTCGCTTCCTGGCAGTGGGCCTGGTGCAGGTGGCCTCACTTTGCTGGGCGTCCACTACCCCATTCACCCCATGGGGACCGTGTTTGCCGCCTGCAGTTGTCATGAGGATTTAGAGTCAGTAGATGCAGATTTCTTAGGAGAAAACTGGCACATAGTCAGCACACCCCCAGTGCGAGTTCCCGCCCTGTCACCAGGGCCCAGCATGGTGACTGGCCAGGAAAGCATCATGGCTGTGCGGGAAAGGATTGTTGGGTGAACAAACACATCCCCGCTTCGGCCTTCCCCCCGTGCGTTTTCTTTCCAGGATCCTTCCCCACTGTACTTTCTTGCTGGGCTCTTGCCCTTCTCCCTAAAGACCCCCTGTTTGTCCGAATTCTGCCCACTTTCCTTCAAAGTGCAAGAGGCAGAACAGAGGAAGAGGTGTTTGGGGACCATGCAGTCATCTAGGGCTGCAGCGCAGTTTCTTCCACTCAGACAGTCAGGCTGCAAACAGTGAAGCACCTACTGTGGGCAGGTTTGCACCAGGCACTGGGAGTGAACAGGGAATGAGATGCAGACAGTCTGTGAGGAGCTCTGGGACCTGGGGTGACAGCAGAGGGGGAGGCTGACACCGCCTAGGGGTGGGGAAGGAGATGGCCCCTGGGAAGAGTGAAAGCAAGAAAGAGGAACACACACCTGGGGTCAAGGAGCGCCTGGGGCTCTGGGGCCCCTCTGAGGGCGGAGGAGGAAGCCCCAGGACAGGCGCGGAGATGAAGGGCTCTGCCGTGCTAAGGACCTAGGACTTTGCGTGTTCAGGTAGGCGAGGGCCACGACTCAGGTGTTGAAAGGTTTGCTCTGGCGAGTTGGAGAGAGGTCAGGCACGGGGCCAAGCGGAGGGGGTGGCAGAGGCAGGGGCAACAGGCAAGAGCCATTTGAGCAACTCAGCCCAGATGTGGGGAGACTGCCAGTGGGGGTGGAAGGAGAGAGGTGGATTTACGGGTTTCCAAGGAGGGGAGCGGTGGGACCAGGTGCTTGGTGGGGCGTGAGAGAGTGGAGTCAAAGACAACGAGATCTCAGGTTGCTGGCTTGGGCCGGGGAGGAGATTGGAAAACGTGCCTCCTTGAGATGGGGGACCCAGGAAGAGTCCTTGCCCTCCATCTCTCCTGGGTTCTAGATTTTTCGCTTCCTAATCCTTTGCCCTAACTTTAGCCAGTGAACCTCCCCCCTCCCTTGCCCCCTAAGTTGTGGCTAACTTCTTTCATAACTTAATTGATTTTGAAATTCTTTAGCTTTCTTAAGTCATTTTACTATAATATTCTCCCATCCAATGCTAAAGATACCGTACTATTATAGTTTAAAGTTTAGGGACAGGGAAGGCAAGGAGCTCCGTTCTAGAAACACTGTCCGTGTGGCCCGAGCCCCCAGCCTCTCTCCAGCATCCGTAAGATGGGGTTGATAACACCAAGGTTGCATGGCCTGGTCGTGAGGCCTGAGAAGGCCGTGAATGCGGCGTGATTAGAACACATCCCAGCATTCACTTGATAGCTGCAATTATTGCATTTCTTCTCAGAAGGTCTTCCCTGGTCCTCTGCAAAAAGTTCTCTCCCTCCCTAGTCCTCTCTCTGGTCCACTCCTAGGGCTGTGAGCACAGCATACTTGGCACTGTGAGTTTTTGGCGTCTGTGATGTCGGCTCTTCCGCACTGGCTACTTGGTGGTGGTTGTTTTTATGTAACGTTTTAATTGATTTTCAAAAATTAAAAATTTAGCTTCCTGTTAAGTTATTAAGGTTAATTTATGGAGCTTGTTCTATTTACAAATCCAGTGAATTTTAATATTTCTTTCTTAGTTTTTATTTTGTCTTCTACATGTTATGCTGTGAGAAGTAGTAATACTTTCAAGGTCTTTGATTAACTTTTGTTGCCACTTACAAATTGGCTATTTAATTAACCTTTTACCTTGTAAATTGCATTAGTATATTTGAGATGTTTTAAATGGTTTAAATATCTTAAATATTTGTTATAACAAGAAAATCTTAATTCTTAAACAATTCTAATTTATCAACGTCGAAGTTATATGGTAAATCTTAACCCTTCTTACGTATGTCAATACTATTTTAATCAAGTTTCCAACTTAAAGCTTAAAATTAAGTACTTATTGACATATTTCATATTGCAATCATAATATTAGTCTGTTAGCTCCCCTAATGTGCCATATTCTTGTAACACCAATTATATACAGGCTGCCAGTAATTTAAAAAACCTCTATATTAGCAAAGGATAGATAGGTGATAGTGCCAAGTGCAGTTGAATGGTAGAATCTAGGTGGTGGATATACAGATATTCTTTATAAAATTCCTCTAGTTTTGCTGTACTGACTCCCTGAAAGTTGGCCAACCAGTTCTCCTAAGCCAGGATGGCCACACCACTGGGTCATTTTTCCCACTGCCCCTGACATGCGAGTCCCAAGTCCATGTCCTTTGGAGGGGGTTGCTCTTTCCCAGGTTCGAGGTATTTCATTACCTGATTATTTGGTCTAACGGGACTGGCCACACTCCATCCTGGTTGTGGCTCACTTCCTTTAGAGCCCCGTGGGCGCTGGCATGACCTTGGCATGACCTTGGCTCTTTTGAAGCCTGTCCCATCTTCCCATCGGGCAGGATGAGCCTTCTACTGGGTCTTCCACATCCTCGGGGATTTCTTTCTAAACCTCTTTTAAACTTTATTACCTGGTTTGAGTTTGCAAAATTCCATATTCCTTATAGTTTCACTGAGTGAGAGTTCGCACCTCTTAAAGGGATCAAAATGACACTTATAAAGTTAAATTGGATTCAGTTTATCTCAAGAATTTCTCAGACCTTTTTACACAAAGTCATGCTAATTGTATGCCTTGAATTAGGTGAATTGTGTATGTTGCTTATCTGTCCTGCTTGACTGTAAACTGCTTGAGAACAATGACAAAGTCATAGTCACATTTAAATACCACCCCCAAACCCCTGGCCTGCTACTGGGGTGCACAATAGCCTTTACATACAGTAGTCACTTAATACATACTGAATGGATGGTTTCACAGATTCTGAGTCAACTGGTCTGTGGTGGGCCCAGCATCAACCCTGGTGCCCAAGTTCGCCAGGTGATTCTAACAGGCAGCCAAGGCTGAGACCCGAGGGGGTCAGCAAGTGCGAATGTGCCTTAGGTCTGCAGCGGGACATCCCAAAGTCAGCAAGCAGGGACAGAAAACCACAATCTGAAAACTGCACTTTCAAAGACAGGAAGTAAAGATTTCCCTCTTTAGAAAAGCTAGGACCGACACCTCCTCCCTCTGCAAATGGCCATATTTCCAAGAATTCAAATACTTTAAAAAAATAAAATTAAAAACAACTTCTGGCCATGTTTACCTGTGTTTCTAATCGAGGGTTGAAATTTTGCCCAAAAAAGGCCAGTGTTAGTAAATCTTTGCCCTTCGGAGATTTGGCAAACAAAATATGTTATGTTCTTCCAACTAATGAGACACTAGGGGTCCTTACCCATGTCAAATGGCACTTAAGGAGCTTGTGTATACGTGTGTGCGTACGCATGAGTGTTAGCAAGTATGTTTACTAATTCATTGGTATGGAATTGTGTTTAGCAGTGTGGAAATAAATTATTTTACCTTACTTCAAGGTGTTTTCGTTGTCCTGAAAAGAAGTATTTTTAAATACAGAATTTAATTGATATATACACATCAATAGCTATATATGTATATAATTTTAATATTTATAGTATATGATTTTAATAATATAATTTTAATACAATTTATAATATATATCAATTGATTATATTAAATTTTACAACATTTATTTTGAAATATTCAAACTTATAGAAAAGTTAAAAGCATAACAAAATAGACACTCATATATCCACTATCAAATTTCAAAATGTATCAACATTTTGCTACATTTGCTTTCTCTCTCTCTTTTGGAAATATTCAAAATAATTTGCAGATACCATGAGATTTCATCCCTAAATATTCACCAGGTATTGCTTTCTAAGATTAACAACATTATTCCCCACACTTACATTACCATTTTCTCAACTAAGTAAAATCAATAATGATTTCATCATTCCACCATTATTTCATCCATATTCAATTCCCATTCATATTCACATTTCACCGATTTTTCCCCCCAAACTTTTATAGCTTTTCTGCCCTGAACCAGGATCATATGTTGCATTTGGTTTTATATCACAGTAGAATCTTTACTCTAGAGCAGTCCTCCCTACTTTTTTCCACGATAGCACTGGTTTTTCAAAGAGACCAGAAGAGCTTTTTGGTAGAATGCCCCACAGTCTGGATCTGAATGTTCCCTTGGATTATCATTAAACTCATTCCTCCGTCCTCTGTATTTCCTAGAAACTGAAAGTTAGGTTTAGAGCTTCGATGAGATTCTAGTAAATCTCTGTGGATGTGGTGCACCTTCCACGGCATCACAGCCGTGGAGCTAAATGGCAGGTGCCGCACGGTAATGACGTTACCTTGGCTCACCTGGTCAAGGGAAAGACGGCCGACTCACTCAGCGCTGAAGTTACATTTCTCCTTTTCTATCTGATAAGTTACCAGTGGGGCGAGACTTTGGTACCGTGTGTTTATCTTGTTCCCTGGCAAACCTTCATCAGTGTTTTAGCCTTCATCGGTGATTCTTGTCCTCAGTCAAGTTCTGTTATTCCTTCCACCTTTATTAGCCAGCATTCTTCTGCAAAGACGACCTCCTCACCCACCCCCATTCTGGGGTTTCACTATGGGCTTTCAGATTGATTTATGCAGTTATACTCATCATTTTTTGATGCTCCAAGTTTTCTACATTTAACTAGTGAAACCCCTTCAAGCTGGTTCTTGCATCCTTTTGTCATAACCCATTAGTCTTTGAACACTTCCTTATTTTCTGGCACAACAAAATGATCCAAGCTCAGCTTAGATTTTCCTTGCTCCAGGCCTAAAATCAACTGTTTCCTTTAGGAGTCTTGGGTTCTTTAAGAGGAGGAATGGTCAGTGCTAGGTGTGCTCATTACTATTAACTTTTCCCCCCTTTTCTCTTTGATTTTATTTTTAAATATGTAGAATATTGACAGGTTTTGAAAGTCAAAACTTTATAAAAAGGTATACTCGGAGAAATCTCACTCTCATCACTATCTCCATCACCCTCTTCCTACCTATGCCCTAGAGATAATAATGTTTATTATTTTCTGGCTGTTTAGGGGAAAAAACAGCTCAAACCATTTTTTCCCTCTGCTTTTACACCACAATAATCATCAACACAGAGGAAGACTTTTGTGGCCAAATGTGGGTTTTTTCTTTCCTGCACACCAAGCAGCAGACACCAGCTGGGTGTCCTCTAATTCACTTCCTACACTCTCTGTCTGGAGATAGCATTAAATCCCACGGGGTGAGGGCTCAGTCCCCAAGACTGCTGCCCCCACCAGTCACAAGTTCGGCCTCTAGAACTTCTGACCGACAGGCTTCAAGTTAGGGTTCCCACGACATCCTCTTTAGGTTTGATTAATTTGCTGGAGTGGCTCACAGAACTCAGGAAAATACATTTACCCATTTATGATAAAGGATATTACAAAGGACACAGATGAGAGGTGCGCAGGGCCAGGTATGGGTGAAGGGACGTGGAACTTCCGTGCCCTCCCTGGGCAGTCGACCCTCCAGGAACTGGCTATCTAGAAGCTCTCCAAACTCAGTCCTCTTGGGTTTTATGGAGGCTTCACTGGATGGGCGTGACTGACAGCCATGCAGAAATGTGATTGGGTAAAAGGATGTGGTCTCATGCTAATTGACTAAGTGGGGAGACCCAGCAAGCCCTGTCTGTTCATATTCTTCTTGGCCTCTGTGCAACATTCCTTCCTCCAGCATATAGGGCAGGACCCTGTCTGGAGTGAGAGTCTTCGAACCCACGATCAGAATAGAGTCCCGCCTTGGACAGGAAAGAGAAGGGCAAAAGTAGAGATTCTGTTTACTGTAGCAAGAGCTACGGGATCTATGAGGCAGGAACTGTGGATGAAAACATTGTGTGTGTGTGTGTGTGTGTGTGTGTGTGTGTATCTTAACACCACACTGGCTCACACTTTCCGTTTCCTTTCTTTTACTTTTTTTGTTGAATTATAATATATGTCTTGTGTTTCTTTTTGCAAAACTAAGAAAATATGTAAATATGTTATTCCCCATTTTTCTTATACAAAAAGCAGTATAGCAGACACCCCATTCTGCATCTTGCTTTTTTCGCTTAATAACACATCCTGGAAATCATTCTGTGTCAGTTCCTAGAAACAGTTCTCTCTTTTTTCCTGCTGCATAGTACTCCACCTGTGTATCTACCATTGTTTAGTTAGCCACAGTCCTATGGAATTTGGCTTATTTCCAATCTTTTATTCATAACAATATCACAATGAATAACCTTGTATGTATATGTTTGTGGTAGTATATCTTTTTGAAGATTCCTAGAAATAGCATCACTGGATTAAAGGTAGATGCATATATAATCTCATTAGATATTGCCAAGGCCCCTCCGTGGGGGTTATACCATTTTGTCCTTCCTTCCACAAGGCATGAGAGCGCCTACTTCCTCATGGACACATACACCTTTGTTAGGAAGGGTTTCATAAAGGTGTCAAAGTGACTTGAGATTCACCTAAGAGTTGGTACTAAGAGTGAACTAGAGACTGTCTGAATGTTTTAGAGCTTCTTGGGAAGTAGCCAGGTTTTGATAGAGACCTAAATTGAATATAGAGGACAGTTTCAGGAAACCCTATAAAAAACACAATTAAACCAACGGTAGCAGGTGCTATTGGCGCCCTGCCTGTATCCCCTTGCCCTAATCAATTCAGTATACAAATGCCTAACTTCTTAACCAGTACATGCATTTCTTTGCAGTTCATTGGTTCCTGGAGCCCACTTTGTTTACCGAAATGCAGGTAGAAGTGCCCTCAACCAATGACTGGCAGGAGTTGGTATATAAATACCCCAGCACCCTCAGTCTTGGGGTAGTTAACCCTGAAGCTTCCAGAGTTTCATGAGTGGGATTAAACTCTAGCTCCCCTCCATGGTAACCGGCTTGATAATGCTTCTTTTATTTGTCCTGTCTAACTTCTCCCTTCCCCTACTGAAGATTTTTCACTTTCCATGTAAACTACTTGCATTCCAATTCTTTTCTTAGCGTCTGATTCTTAGAAACTCAAACTAAGACACAGACAAACAAAAAAACCAAACATTTCCCCTAATTTGTTCCTAGAAAGCATAAAATACAGACATATGTTTTTAAAAATCATAATTCGGGAACAAATAATTAGGTTATCTAATTAAATATATTAGTCTCTTATCTCTAATAAAATAAAATAAACAAAATAAATGATGTTAAAATGACCCAGTAAAGTCTTGATTTACCACCTTGATATGCCAACATCAATTTAAAGAAACCACACCACTGTGTGTGTAGGTGCACAAAACACTTCTCTACTTTCAAGATGCTGCTAGTCTATCTGGAAAGACAAGATGAATGCAAGCAATGCATTCATTAATGTAATTGGTGCCCCCATTTGTGAAACAGACTACAAGTGCTTTGACAATAAGAGTTTATAAAATAAGCAGAGAGGCATTGGAGGAGGATTTCTTATAAGAGGTGGGTTTGTGCTGGTCTTAGAAGGATAGATTTAGTTGTAAGGAGAGAAGAGACAAGAGCAGTTAGAGACCTGGCAGCTTGTAGGGATCCCGATGAGGTCCATAGAAAATAATTCTAGGTAGAAATATGGGTGGGACTGACTTGAAAAGCTCAAAAGCTACACAGAGATTCCTGCATCCAGACCACCACTATAAGAAATATTAGAGGAAGTCCTTAACACAGAAGTAAAAACATAACACATGGGCATTGTGATCTATATAAAGGAATGAGGGTAAATATTCTTATCTCTTTTAAAAAATGTCTCAGAAAATAAAAAACTTTAAAGTTTTTAATACCATACAAAATATGTTCTCTGACCATGATAAAATTAAATCAGAAATCAGTTACAGAAAGATATCTGGAAAAATCTCCAAATATGTTAACACTAGAAACATACTTCCAAACAACCTAAAATCAAATATGAATCATAAAAGAAATCAATAAATATTTTTAACTCAATAAAAATGAAAATACAATATATCAAAAAATTTGTGATACAACTAAAGCAGTCATGGAGAAAAATTTATAGCCTTCTTATATTAGAAAACTGGAAAGGTATCAAGTCAATGACCTACCTGCCACCTTAAGAAACGGGAAATGGAAAAGAACCACTGAAACCCAAAGTAAGCAGAAGAAAAGAAATAGAAAGGTAAGAACGGAAATTAAATTAATTAAATGGAAAACAGAAAAAAAAAATAGGAAAGAATCAACGAAATCCAAAGTTGGTTATTTAAGATCAATGAATTTGATAAACTTCTAGAAAGACTAATAAAAAAAAAGAGAAAGAATTAGAAATGTGTATGTGTGTGTGAGAGAGAGAGAGAGATCAGTCATGAATTATATCAAGAGTGAGAGATGGGACATCACTACTGATCCTATAGACATTAAAAGGATAATAAGGAATTTTTATGAACACCTTTCTGCCAATAATTTTTACAAGTTGGATAAAATGGACAAATTCTTTAAAAGAACAAACTACCAAAGTTCAGTAAAGAGGAAATAGATAACCCAATAGCATTGTATCTTTTAATAAAACTGCATTGTAGTTAAAAACTCTTTCACAGAGAAAACTTTAGATCTATTTGGCTCCAATGGTGAATTCTACCAAATATTCATTGACAAAATAATACCAATTCTGTACAAGCTCTCCAGAAAACTGAAAAGGTGAAAATAATTCCCAACTCAGTCTATGCGGCCATAATTACACAGAGGCCAAGATCAGACAAAGACATTGCAAGAAAATAAAACTACAGACCAGTATCTCTCATGAAAATAGCACAAAATGATACTTAATAACACAGAATTTCCAGTAAATTATCCTCTGTGCACAATCAGGCTATCCCTGGAATCAGAGAAAATAGTGCACTGTTTCACTGGATCTTCTTCTAAGAGGTCATCTACGAAAAGTTACTTTAGGAGAGAGATATTCAGACAGAAATCCAGCCCCATCTTCCAGAAAGAAGGACCCATAGACTCCAGGGACAGAACTCCCAGGAACAAAGAGCTTGTCCTGATTCTCAAGGCACCCTCCCATCCTGGACACAATTCCTGTATCAGTGCTGGCCATGTCCCAGTCCTGGGGACGAGGCCCACCATGGCTCCTCACTCTGGAAGACCCCTGGTCCCCCAGACGTGGCAGAGAGCAGTCTATGCTACCTTACCTGGGTGTCAACAAGGGCAGGGAGGGGAAGGTTTAAACACAGGTTTGGGGCCAGGACATGTCTCAGTCCATGCCTAGATCTTGGTGGCCTTGGGCGTGGAGCTGGGGGTTGTGGGTCACAGCCCCACGACTCAGTGGTCATGTCTGTTCCTCCTCTGTGTTCAGGTGGATCATTATGCCTTGCTCTCAACCTTGCAGCTGATGTACACCGTGGGATACTCCTTCTCTCTCGTCTCCCTCTTCCTGGCTCTCACCCTCCTCTTGTTTCTTCGGTGAGTGGAACCTCTGCGGACGCGTGTTCAGGCATGTACAGTAGTCCCCGCCTATCTGCGGGCACGCACTCCAAGCCCTATATATACACGCTATGTTTTGTCCTCTACATACGTGTCTGTGATGAAAGTTTAGTTTACAAATTAGGCATGGTAAGAGATTAACAACAACAATAATAAAATAGAATTATTATAACAATATACCATAACAAATGTTATATGAATGTGGTCACGTTCTTTCTCAAAGTACCTTCTTGTACAGCACTCACCCTTCTGCTGACAAAGGGATAGGGCAAGTGAGTGTGAGATTTTGTCATGCTACCCGGAAGAGTGTGCAATTTAAAACTTGTGAATTGTCTATTTCTGGAATTTTCCATTTAATATTTTTGAACCATGGTTGACCGTGGGTAACTGAAACTATAGAAAGCCAAGCCATAGCTCCGGGAGGGACGGCTGTATTGTGTAATTTGCTCATTGGCTGCCTCTGGAAGGCTGTGGAAGACTGGGCTGGATGTGCCATGAGTCACCAGAGCTGGAGGTGGCCTGAGAGAGCCTCCAGTGCATCCATCCTATTTTGCAGACGAGGGGAAGACAGGGATACCTAAGTCCTGGTCAGAGGCATGAGTCGCCCCCAACCACTGGTCTAAACCCCTGATCACACCCATTTCTACCATAGCCCATCCTCAGCACGACTCTGTGGGAGACATTCTTTTTACAGAAGAGATTAAGAACCTTCCCCAAGGTACGTAAGTGAGTGGAAGAGCTGGGGTTTTAATCCAGGGCCTCGGGCTCCCATTAGCTCTGAAATTGAAGCGCTTACTCCTAAGCACTTTCCATGCACAAGGGCATTTAAATCTCGTTCTAACTCAATTTAGAATTAATTCTAATCTTGAGAAATTAACAATATTGTGCCCCCCCCCCACTTTGTAAGTGTGTTAGCTGAAATATGAAGACAGGAAGTCACTTGCCCAGGACCGTACAGCCAGTGGGCGATGGGGCCAGGGCCACAGCAGAGCAGTCCGGGATCCGAACATGTCTATCCCCTTAGACTGTCAGAATCCAAAGCCTGAGTGCATTTTAGTAGATCCTGTTTTCAGAAATCACTCAAGTGAGGTATTTAGGGACACACCAAGAAGCCCCCTGAGGCAGTCTCTCCATCTTGGCGTGTTAGGAATACAAGTGACGATGATGTGGCAAAAGGAGCATTGGACACAGACCAGGAGACCCGGGCGCTGCTTGCTCCACGTCTGGCCTCACTTGACTCCTCAGTCCCAGGGTGTTCAGTAGCTCCTGGAGCAGGACCGTAGCCATCTGCCCCACGGGAAGTGTCCACAGCCCACTGGCTGGCTGTGACCTCCTCCCTCCATGCACCTTCCCAAAGCCAGAACCGAGCCAGGAGGAAGAAACGCCAGCAGGGCCTGGGTCACCGGGTGTCTGTTTTACCAGCAAGGCCAGCCACTGCCCTCGAATAGTCCCCAGTCTAGTTAGGGAGAAGGAGGCAGAAGTCACAACATGCAAGGACTGGCCTCAGTGCTTTCTGGAAATTAAAAACATAATAATAGCTCTAAAGCAAAGGAGGACAGGGAATGTGCTGGAAGAGTGCTTTTGGCTAGTGAAACCAAGGATGCAGAGCAGGTCCTCAAACTATGGCCCTTGGGCCACATGTGGGGGTTTTTCACCTTGGTTTTTTACTCCAAAATAAGATATGTGCAGTGTGCACAGGAATTTTTTCATAGTTTTTTTTAAACTATAGTCCGCCCCTCCAACGGTCTTAGGGACAAGGAACTGGCCCCATGTTTAAAAAGTTTGAGGACCCCTGATGCAGAGTGTCACATCAGCCAGTGTGGCAAAGAGCCTGCAGGAGACTGCAGTGAGTGAGGGAGAGGTGATGGGAGGTGACATTTTTTCTGAGCACATATTATGTGCACTTTACACAGATCAACCGATTTAATCACCCCACAACTCTTTGAGGTAAGTGCTCTTGTTCTCAGAGGTGGCAGAGCTTGGAGAGCTGTACCCTGGCCTCAGAGTTCCTGCTCTGGGTCTCAGCCCCACTGCTTACTGCTCTGAGACTTTGAGCAGGTGACTTAATCCTCCTGCTTCAATTCACTTAGTTACAAAATCAGGATGATAATAGTGCCTACTCCTCCAGTGGTGGGCAGGAGCAAGGATACCCACAGGTACATGCACAGGTTCATGGCCTGGCATGCTGAACATGTCGTACAGGTGATAGCTGTTATTACCCCCATTTTACAGATGAGGAAAATGAGGCACGGAGAAGTAAGATCACAAAACCCAGAGGTCCAGCTCTGGACCCTACAAACCTCCATATTTAGTGGTAGATACACACAAGCATGACAGGCAGAGACCTGTTGGTCTGAGCCATTCTTCCCTGAGGGAAGGAATCTGGTTTTCTCCTTGCACAGAAAACTCCACTGTACACGCAACTACATCCACATGAACTTGTTTGCTTCTTTCATCCTGAGAGCTGTGGCCGTGCTGGTGAAGGACGTCGTCTTCTACAACTCCTACTCCAAGAGGCCCGACAACGAGGACGGCTGGATGTCCTACCTGTCGGAGGTAAGCCCCTCCCCACCACTCACGTTGGCTCCCCAGACAGTGGTCAGCCCTGGGAACCTGAACTTGGGCAGGTAAGGCTGCAGAGGGGACAAAGGGGTGTCCAAGACTCCTGGTTAGAGAGGCAGCACATGACTTAACAAAGCCACCAGCTCCCAAGAGCGTGCCAGGTGAAGGAGACAGCTGCAGAAAGGTTCACTGTGGCCACTGTATATCCTTGTGAGGGAAATTTCTTCATTTTCTAGCAAAAGAACCGGACTAGATCACCCTTCTTCACAATGACAGTTGACCCTCTGTATCCATGGGTTTCACATCTGTGGATTCCACCAACCTCAGACAGAAAACGTCTGGGGAGAAATGAAAAGGATGGCTGTGTCTGTACTGAACACGTATAGGCCTCCCCCTTGTCCCTATTCACTGAACAATTCAGTTTAACGTCTATTTACCTATCTATTCACACTGTATTCGGTATTATAAGTAATCCAAAGATGACTTGGAGTACACAGGAGGATGTGTGTAGGTTATATGCAAATACGACGCCATGTTATATCAGGGACTTGAGCATCTGTGGATTTTGGTCTCTAAGGAGGTCCTACAAGGCCTGGGCGCGGTGGCTCACGCCTGTAATCCTAGCATTCTGGGAGGCTGAGGCGGGCGGATCGCTGAAGGTCAGGAGTTCAAAACCAGCCTGAGCAAGAGCGAGACCCCATCTCTACCAAAAATTGAAAGAAATTAATTGGCCAACTAAAAATATATATACACAAAATTAGCAAGGCATGGTGGCGCATGCCTGTAGTCCCAGCTACTCAGGAGGCTGAGGCAGGAGGATAGCTTGAGCCCAGGAGTTCGAGGTTGCTGTGAGCTAGGCTGACGCCACAGCACTCACTCTAGCCCGGGCAACAGAGTGAGACTCTGTCTCAAAAAAAAAAAAAAAAAGGAGGTCCTACAACCAATCCCCCAAGGATACTGTGGGATGACTGTACTATTTCTTTTAAAGCAGCAAATCTTTTCCACGTTGAACTCTGCATCTATTGAGATGGCTTTTCCCTTATCTTACCAATAACACAGTAACCTGTTAAACTAACCTTGCATTCCTGGAATAAATCCAACTAGGTTTCAATATATTATTCTTTCTCCTACATTGCTGAATTCAGTATGTTAATATTATGTTTTGTTTAGCATTTCTTCATTTATATTCATGAGAAAAATTGGCCTGTAATTTTCCTTTCTTGTAATGCCTTTGTCAGGTTTGGATATCAGCTTTGTGCTGACCTCTTAACAAAATTCGAACGACTTGCAAGTGAGAACATGTGATATTTGTCCGGGGAGGTTTCTGTTTGTTTTTGTTTTGTTTGCTATTTATTATTTGACTATTGCATCCTATTCATTCTCTCCCATTTTACTCAATGAAACTCCCATTAAAACATGTGAAAATGTAAAAAAAAAAAAAAAGTTGGAACTAGTTCCCTGTATCACTATTCTCTGGAAGAATTAGTTTAAGATTGGTTTTATTTCTTTCTTAAGTATTTGAGAGATTATGCCAGTGAGACCATTTGGATCCAGAGTCTTCTTTATTGGAATTTTTCAAATCATGGATTAAATATGGATATTACATTTTGACTTTCTATTTCTTCTTGTCAGCTGTAGTAACAAGTTTCTCTAGGCATTTGTCTATTTCATCTGGCTTTCAAATGTATTGGCATTATTTTGTTCATGACGTTCTCTGCAGGCCTTCTGGAGTCCACTGGGTTTGGAAGGGTTCCTTCCTGAGATTGATGTATCCATCTCTGCTCCCTTTCTTTCACCCCTTGATCATCCTTGCCAGAAGTTTCTCAATTTTATTGGACTTTCCAAAGTACAGATTTTGGGCTTGTTGATCCTCTTTAATCAGTGTTCTCTATTTCATTAATTTCTGCTTTTATCTTTGTTTCACCTTACGTACTTTCTTTGGGTTTAATTTGCTATTTTTTCTAACTTTTTTGACATGATACTTAATATAATTGATTTTTAGCCTTTTTCTTTTTCAACAAATGGATTTAAGGTTATAAGTTTCATTCTAGTCTTAGCATTAGCTGAGTACCACAAATTTGAGTATGCCGTATTTTCCTTACACTCAGTTAGGAAATAATTTCTAATTTCTCTTATAATTTCTTCTTTGATTTATGGGTTACTTAGAAATCTATTTCCTAATCGCTAATGATATTAAGATATTTTTAGTTATTGATTCTAGCTTAATAGAAGCGGGGTTGGAGAATATACTGTTTAGTGTTTCCATTAGAGCAGTTGCTGATGATGAATTTTCTCTGTTTTTGTTTGTCTAAGAATGTCTAGAATGTTGAGGAAGAGGCTGGTCTTTAAAGCCTGCAGGAGGCCCTCCTTCCTTCACGTGCTGCTGTTGTTGCCACCTCTCTGAGATGGCCAGCAAGGGTCCAGGAGAGAGGGGAGTAGAGAGGGAGGGGTTGTGCGGGGGCGGCCCTGCTCCACCCACCTGGGGGCAGAGCTGGGGACGCCGGACTCGCCCTCAGCTGTTCTGTCCCTGCAGATCTCGACCTCCTGCCGCTCGGTCCAGGTTCTCCTTCACTACTTCGTGGGCGCCAATCACTCGTGGCTGCTGGTCGAAGGCCTCTACCTGCACGCACTGCTGGAGCCCTCAGTGCTTCCTTCGAGGCGGCTGTGGGCCAGATACCTGCTGGTGGGTTGGGGTGAGTGACCTGACCCCTGGTCTCCTCTCCTGGGGACCCACGAGAACGTCGGAGCCTGCTAAAGCATTCGGCTGGAGTTAGAAACCTCACTGGAGGGTGGCTTCTTGGACAGATAAGTCCTTGATGTCAAGAGGCTCTGAGCAGAAGTGTGTGTATGTGAGTGTGCGCGTGCACATGTGTGCACCAGTGCGGGAGGCCCCGTGCACATGTTCAAAAATTGAGAAGCTCTTTGGTGGAATTGGATGACGTTCCTCCTACCCTGTACCCAACTGGATTTGTTTGAGATGCCATAATGAAATTCCTGTGTAATTTAAATGCTGCACATTACTTAGTAATGATTCTGGGGGAGGGGAGGGAAGGGCTCTCTTCCTGGCTTGTAGGCAGCGGCCTTCTTGCTGTATTCTCACACGGTGATGGCAGAGAGAAGCCAAGCTCTCTGGTCTCTTTTTATAAGGGCACTAATCCTGCCATGAGGATCTCCCCCAAGACCTCATCTAAACCTAATTACCTCCTAAGGCCCTACCTCCACTCAGGGTAGGGTTTTAACATATGAATTTTTGGAGGACACAATCTTTGATCCATAACACCAAGTCTTCAAGATGAAGTTCTTTGATTTAAAAAAAAAAAAGTATGACCAAGAGTATCCAGATCTGGAGCCCCTGCCTCTAAAAACTCTTGTAGAATTTGATGCTACAGGATTCAGAAGAAATAAACTGGGCCCACCATTCAGGACGTTTTGGTTAACGTGTTTACTCTACACTGCTTGTGACAAGTGGTGAGTCCCTTCGCTCTGGGTCCTGGTTTCTCAGATGTGAAAACAACAGAGGGGCCCTGTCCTGCCCTAGGTCTCTCCAACTCTAAAGGTCCATGAATCTATGACAGTTTGGTTCGTACAAGTTTAACCACTTCGGTAAGGTGCTAACCAGCTGCGAAACCTTGCCCACAGCCGGCACTCATAGTCCACACGATAGTTTGTGTTGTGCATTGACGACGATTCCATTTTGCTCTTGTGTGATGAGGAAAGCTTTAAAGCACTGAAAGCTTGTTTTACTTTACAGGCAGCTTTACTTGTAATGTAAATCAGAATAGGTAACATATACATATATGGTTTCATTATGTTATTTTTTAAATGTTCACAATTTTATTTTGATAAATGAAAAATTAGAAAAGTCACATCACAGCTGTTGGCTGAAGTCACTGTGCGTGTTCTTCTGTGGCTGTCAACTACAGTCGACGCTCGTACCGAAGTGGTTAACTTCCTGTGCTCGCCCCATCAGCTGTGGTGGGAGGCAGGCGGGTTTGACCAGCTTCTAACTACATTCCCCTGCGTTTCCTCCCCAGCCTTCCCTGTGCTCTTCGTTGTCCCCTGGGGCGTTGCCCGTGCACACCTGGAGAACACAGGGTAGGTAACTCACCTGGTTTTACTCTTCCATGAGCCAGTAATTCCCAGATATGCCCAAATATAAGGAATCACACCATCTTCCTGAAGAAAACATGCATCCCCTCTCCTGTTGGCCCTCTAGAATATACTTAGGGATATAGAGAAATAATCGAAGATCTTATGGTAATTACTTTATTACTTTAGCTACATATGTAAATTAGCACGAAGATGCTGTCTGGTTTAGCTGCAGCACTTGGTACGTAGGGACACAAACACAGGCATGGTCATTGCAGCACTGGTCACAGCGAGGAAAGAAAAAAGCAAAACAAACAAGCAAACAAACCCAGAATGCCCACCAATATGGGAATCATGGAACAAATTGTGGCACATCTATATTGCAGAATATTATGAGACTACTGGAAAAAAAAAACAAGTTGGTTCTTCATAGGGACTCTTAGGGACTGAACCTCAGCAGCATATTTCAAGCCTGGTGCTGAATACTTATTGTATGGTCCCACTGTTTTCCTCCAAATAAAGCCCACCCACAAAACCACTATGTAATTAAGGATTTATGTTTGTATGAACATGGAGAGAAATGTGGAAGGATGTGCACACCAGGCTGTTAACACTGAGGACAACTTACTGGTGAGAAAAGTCAGGAGTACCAGGACTGACAGGGGAGTTTAGTCCTCTCTTCCACCTCCCGCCCCGGAGGGAAGCGGGCTGGAGCGCAGGCATCCTTCTCCCAGCTGGCACGAGAGCCTGACATCGAACCTCCTCCCGATTCTTAAGTCTTCTTCTCTCTCCCTCTTTGCCCTCAGATGCTGGGCCACAAATGGGAACAAGACAGTCTGGTGGATCATCCGAGGACCCCTGCTGTTTTGCGTGACAGTAAGGACCATCCCACCCACCCTTTTTGCCTCTGAGCTCAGCAGCTGTGGGAAACACCCCAAACTCTATCCCCCAACTCCCTGATCCCTTGAGAAGGAGAAGCTGAACTGAGAGCAGTTTCGGCAGAAGCAGAAGAAGTTAGAAGCTTCTCTCTGCTCTGGTTCAGGATGTAAATTCAGAGTCACACTGTAAACCTTGTTCCCTCTGGGTCTCTCAACCGTGCACAGAGCCCTGCAATCAGCTTTGCGGTCCCGTATGGAAGGGCTGTGCTGTGCACAAGGCCCTGGGGACCCAGGTGTCTTCCGTGATAGAAGTGCCAGCGACAGCAGCACTGATGTCCTGACGCCACTTGCAGGAGGGAGGAAGAGACTAAGGGAACTTCTTGCACAGGAGGAAAACATGCAGTCAGGATTCACCTGAAGCAGGGACGGGGCTAGAATCCAGACATAGACGCCACTCTGAGACCTTAAGGAGGAAGGGCCTGTCATTGTCGTGGCCCAGAATATTTGGGATGGGGAAGAGTGGCCGGCTCAGAGTCAAAAAGCCCCTTTAGATGATAGAATGTGAGAATGAAATCTGTCAAAGAAGCCCGGGGGAGGAAGCAGGGCGTTGGCGGACGGGGGTGGGGTGGGGTGGGGGTTAGCAGGAGCGGGAGGGAGGCAGAAAGTCCTCCTGCATAGACAGCACCGCTGCCTCCAGCGCCCGCCAGGCACCGGGCACGTGTTCCCCACTCTGCCCTCCCTCTTCTGCAAGGGGTTGCTAGACGATCTGTTTTTGCCATTTCATGTAAACAATCTGGTGTTTGTGGCGTCATGAAAGAAAACGGCTAGTTTTTATAAAAGACTGTCAATATTTGTCAATGACAGAGGGCAACTCTCTGTTCAGCCCTGGGCGTGACCCGGAGGGGAAAGTGTTCGCAGAGATGGCAGGACAGTGAAAAGCGTGCGGAGGGCCTTGATCCTGGGGGCTGCGTCACGTCTAGACTAGACGGTGGCACGCGTGCGACGGTCACTGGACACGCAGCGGGAGCGAATGCTCCAAATGAAGTCTGAGCACACACACCCCACACATGGCACTGCGAGCCCTGCCTCAGTCGCCTCCCTCTCTCCACAACCCTCCCCTCTCCAGCCACACTGCCCAGCGGGGTCTCAGCACCCACCCCTTGCCCGGGCCCCTCCACCAGGCCCTGTAACATTTATTGAGCACCTCCTACATACCGGCTCCATTTCTAAGTGCTTTGTGTGTATGAACCCATTGAATCTTCCCAACCAAACTATAAGGTAGTTGCTATTATCCTTATGTTTATTTTATTGGCAAGCACAGTGAGAAGATGAGTGTTTACTTTCCTAAAGTCATGGAACCAGTAACTGGGAGCTGGATCTCAGCCCAAAGAGCCTAGCTGGGTGGCAGCTGGCACCTGCAGCCATAACCCTGTGCCGCTGCTCAAACAATGTCTGTGTCTCCAGCCCCTGGCCTGGATTACTGGCTGCTGTGGGCCCTCTCACACCTTAGTACCAGGGTCCAGACGCCCCTCAGGTTCCAACTCCTTCCCTCCGCCATCTTAGCCACCTGCTGACCCCATCTTCATCTTTCAAGTCCTGAGTTGAGCACCGAGCTCTCTGTGCTGCTGTACCTGGGCGCACACCCCAAGAAGCAGAAATGGTCACACCCTCTTTCAGTCCTTCCTGGGTCCTGTGCAGGCTCCTGCTCCAGCAAACTTCAAGTATTTGGTTAAAGCCTGTTTGCTGCTACTGTGAGCCCCATGTTCTATTCATCCTGGCAGCCAGCTGAAGCCTATGGCAGGTCCTTGATAAACTTACTCGGTGGATACTTGGGACCCACGCTTGAAGCCCTGGAAGGTTCTTGCTCACCAAGCAGAAGGAAGCAGTATGGAGGCCAGCTGCCATCCCTAGGATGGAGGTCAGGGTCTAGCTGGACCCTTAGTGTTTACCTTGCAATCTTCTAGAAGCTACATCAATGACTCTCAAACTGGGTTGCTCTTAGAATCCCCTAAGTATCTTCAAAAATTCTTTTTGCCCGAGTCCCACCTCCAGACATTCGTGTTTCGTTGGTCTCAGGAGTGGCCTGGAGATGCTAACGTGCCAGCAGGGGTGAAAAGCATGTTGCTACATCCTCGCTATTCAAAGAGTGGTCCTTGGACCAGGAGCACCAGCATCCCCTGAGCACTGGTTATAAATGCAGGTCCTCATGCCCCACCCCCAGACCTGCTGAATCAGGACCTGCACTGTAATGAGACCCCTAGACCTTGGAAGCTCATTAAAGTTGGTCAAGCTCTTTGTCTACACCTGTGGTTCTCACACTGGCTGCACATTAGAAATACCACGGTGACTCGTACCCCAGACTAAAGACATCAGCAATTTTGAGGTTGGGGCCCAGGAACTTGTAGTTTAAAAGCTCTCAATTCTAATGGACACTCAGGACTGGAACCCCTGCTCTGGGCCCTGGCACTTTGGCCTTCCATGGCTGGCTGTCCTGAATGCTAGTTTCTCCTGCTGCTTCCTGGTTCCTGGAGTGACACTCTCTTCCTAGCATGATGAGAGAATGTGCTGTATCTTCTCACCTTGGTAAGGTGACCTTTACGTGCTGTTGCTTTTATAACTGTGGGAGTGGTTGGTTCCACCAGCAGGGCCACAGCCACCTTAGCTGACGGTGGCCCCTCATCTTCCCATGCAGGCCTCCTCTTCCTCCTGCTAACCCACCCAGCAAATGGCGTCACCATCCACCTACCAGACACCCACGCCAGAAAGCTGGGTGTCCTCCTAGCTCCCATCCTCTTCCACCCTGCAACATCCACTTAGACTTCACATCTTGTCAGTTCTTCCTCTAAAGCCATCCCCTCTTCCCCAATCCCATGATTGCTACTCTTATTCTGCCCCTTGGCATTCCTTGTGCAAAAGGAGACCTATTCAGTCTCTGTTCCTTCATTCTTGCCCCTGGAAATCCATCCTCCTGTCGCAGCCAGAGTGATCTGTTTGGAGTAACATTTGATTATGTCTCTCTTCTACCTGTGACTCTTGGATGGGTCACTATTGCCCTCAAGCCTGGCTCCCAACTCCTTGGTGTGGTCATTGTCATTTCCTGTCTACTCATCCAACTGTAAGCACCGTAAGCTCTACTTAAATGGAGACATTCAAAGTTCTCCAATTACACCATGGAGTCTCACTCCTCCCATGCCTTTGTACCTGCTGTCCTCCTGCCTGGACATGGCCTCAAGTCTGCCTGGTGAATTCTCTCTCTCCTTGGAGATTGGGCCCTTTATTAATCTCTCTATGCTCCCAATTAAAGAAAGTCAACAGGCATGCCTGCAAGGGAGCATTGCACAATCGTCCTCAAGTCTATGAAGGTCTTAGAGAGCGTTGCTAAACTATTGTCTGAGTCTGCAGGGGCTTGGACAAGAGGAAATGGGCTTGATAGAAATAGAAGAAGTTTCCCTTGGTCACAGGAAGAATCTTTAAACATAAACTCGTAAAACACTGACATGAACCACAGAGAAGGGCTTTGGATTTTCCAACTCCATCAGTCTCCAAGAATCCGTTCTGAACAATAGAGAGCTAAACCTCCCCAACCCACACAACTCTGGGAGTCTACAACTCCTTTGAACAAGAAATTACCCTGCCCCAGATAGCAATAGTACAGAGGCTGAGACACCCTGGGCTAGACAGTGGCTGCACATTCCCCAGGCTGAACAACCTGGGGAATTTTAAAATATACCCAGCCTGGACTCCACCCAGACTGATGGAATCAAAACTTCTGCCACGTAGAGCTTCCTTAGCACTGGACTGTCACGTACCCACTGCTTTGCACCTTTGTTCAGCATTTGTTGAGCACCTTCCCTGTGCTTGGGTTTGTGCTAGGTCCTCTCAGAGTTCTTGTCTTCGGGGAATTCAGGATGTCATAGTTATTCTGAGACCCATCAGACTATGGCTGAACCAATATCTACCTTCACGTTTGGTCATTTGACCAATTTTGCAGTTTCCCCCTGATCTGAGTAGACATAACTCCAGCTCTAAAAGAGAATTCCTTAACCCACAGCATGGAAGCAGCCTGGCTCCCTGAGTGACTGCGTGGAGCAGAGCTCCCTCTGCTGCACTAGACGGTGACATAAGCAGAAAAATAAACTTTTGTTGTGTTAAGGAAAAAGAAAATTCTTTGACCTCTACATGTGTTCTATCTAAACTGAAGTACCAAAAAGTAACATAATAATTAAAATTGAGCTGGTAGCACTTGGCATTTTAGGGTGCTTAACGGTTGATATTTTTTTTCTTTAATCTTGGCCAAATTTGAGCCTGGGCCCTATTTTGGGGAACATGGAGCAGAAGCTTCTGGAGAAAAGGCAACTGTCCATGGAGAGTTGAGCCCTGGGACCAAGGAGTCTGCTGTTCCAGATCCGGGCTCCCAGTTCCCACAGCCTGGTCTCTCCTGTGGCTCCCTCGGCTAGGTCTGCATTGGCAGATCAGCACCTGGTTGATGTGAACGTATATTATGCTGGATTTCCAAATACCTTCGCAGACTTTATTGGCTACAAGGTTTCCTAAGTTTCAGAATGACCACAACGTGGCAACCTAAAGAATCCAGATGCTCTTTGGGTCTTTCACTAGGCACAGAAAATGGAGAATTACCACTTCTTTATTTGTATAAGACTTCACTACTTAGATTAGCCTGTCACCCCTGCAATGGGTATACCTTTAAGGTTGAATCATATTGGAACATGGTACATTCTCACATCCTGGTCTCCCCTACCCCCAATAGAATATCAGTAAAGTCTTGATTAGTCCTTTCAAGGACAGCCTTACAAAATCATTACACTGTGCAAGGTCATCCTATTCATATCCTGCTTCCTGAAGATAACAGACTGACCAGATTGAGCACCCAGTTGAATGGCTTTTTTGAGCCAACCAATTGAATGAACCATCTGTTGAATTTATGAAGGCATAAAGTCAAAAGCCTTCATTTATTTTTGTTAAATCTCTTTTGATAGCCTCAGAGCCTAGCAGAGCTGAGAAACTGGTGACATTAGTCTTCACTAGCCCTGTCCCTCCTTAGGTCCTCTGCCTCACCAGGAACTCAGAGGCTTTCTGCTGTTCCAGGTTTCCTAAGACATCTCCTCATTTCCCATACTCTCCTCTTCTGAAGAGTTACAGTGGAAATCTCCCTGTACTCTGAGTTTCCCCACCCCATCAAAACTTACCTTTGCTGTACCCCATCATCTGCTTTCCATGGTGAAAGTAAGGCAGATAGTAGGTAATTATTGAGGTCTTCATTGTTGTAAAAATGAGTGAATGAATGAATGAAAGAATGAATGAAAGGGTTTTCTCTCTCCTTTCCTAGTCATTTCTTATGTTCTATGGGACATGTGTATTTCAGCAGGGCTCTTGGAGAAGGGAGTGTTGGAACCCAAAGGAGTAGCTCTCAGAGTAGGCATGTGAGTTCACATGGCAAGCCAGAGGAGGAGGCGCTTTGGGGCCGATTCAAGAGTTGAAGGGTAGATGAAGTCTACCCCTGAGCTCTTGCCATGCTGGCAATCACCTGTGCCAACCTGTTGGCCCAGATCCGTGCACAGAAGCCAGGGTGCCAAAAAAGTGTCACCAAAACATCTGAGAGTGCATCTGTACTCTCTAGAACCTGGAAGGGAGCCTTGTATATTTGGGGTCCTAAGTGCCTCGCATCTGGTCACAGATTTCTTCTTTCAGCCCCTTTCCTGCTCGTGTACAAGTGAAGAACAGCACCATCCAAATGTGATCGCTGACTCTTGTCTTCCTGGAAGCCCAGCCGAATAGAGGCTCCATGGTAACCGGGCTGGTGTTTCATCCCACGGCAGTGAGGAGGTGCTTCTCCCATATGGCCCATTAGTAGATGCCCATTTTCTCTTGTCTGGTCCCTGGCAGACACAAAGAAAAGCAAATCAACATGCTTCTCATCTCATTACAAGCCTTCATTTCCTAGGTGACAGTCCTAATTGAAATTAATTTGCTGAAATATGTGCCTTTCCCTGCTAAGCTTACTTTGTAAGAAAAATGCCTGTGTTTAACAAACCCCTAAGCCAAGGACACAACGTTTTTTTTTTTTTATGATGAAAAGCAGATATCCCATTAAAAGGGATAAATTACTTGGTTACATTTAGTTTGTATTTAAATTTTCTGTTACTAAATACTCTTTGGCCGGGAACCTCCATCATTCCTGCTGGTTTACAGATTGGATAAAGAGCTCCTCTCCCAAAACGAGGCTTTTGGCATTCGGCGTTGACTCTCCCAAGGCCAATAAAGCAAGCACTAACAGGTATATACTGGATTCTACAGCTCGTGTTTCAATATGTAGCGAAAGGATTTTATTTCTAGATAGGGACAGTATTCTCTAGAGACTTTATTCCATTAATTGTAACCTGATCACTCTCTCCATCAACTCTTTCTCATTTGCATATGCAGGGCATTTTTAGGTCTTTTCAACCTTAAAAACAGTTGCAACCCAAAACCTCTTCCAGCCCTGTAAATAAAAGTGGGAAGCCAGGTGCAGCGGCTCATACCTGTCATCCCAGCACTTTGGGAGGCTGAGGCAGGAGGATCACTTGAGCTTAGGAGTTTGAGACCAACCTAGGCAACATAGTGAGACCCTGTCTCTACAGAAAATAAAATAAAAATTAGCTGGGCATGGTGGTACGTACCTGCAGTCCCAGCTACTTGGGAGGCTGAGGCGGGAGGATCGCTTGAGCCTAGGAGTTTGAGGGTGCAGTGAGCCGTGATCGTGCCATTGCACATCAGCCTGAGTGACTGAGTGAGACTATGTCTCTAAAAAGAAAATTCAAAAAAGTAGAGAGACATTATCTCCATTGCGTATCCCTTGTCAACCCTTGTTCTATCACTGTGCTTCCCTTCACAGCCAAGCCTCTTAGACGTTGTCTACACTGTCTCTCCTCTTCCCTTTGCATTCACAGAACAAAGCTTTGGAACTGGGCTTGTGCTCTCACCTCTGCACTGCAGCTTCTCTTAGTGAGCCCCTAGTTGCTAAATGCAGTCTTGTTTAAATTCTGTGTAGCATTTAAACCTCAAAATGCTTCCTTTCGGGGGGCTTCCAGGATGCCCCTTCCATGTGGTTCATCCCGACTGCCCTACAGCTGTCCTTTCGTGACCACCTTTGCTCTCTCCTCTTCCTCCACCTTTCCCTTCCACACAGGGCAATCCTCTCCACCCTCTCTCTCTCCCCATCTACACCGTCTCCCTGGATAACCTCGCCTACTCCAACAGCATCATGCTCTGGCTGGCGCCTCTCTGCCGAGGTCGGAACACAGCATCTAACTGCCATGGGGCATCTCCTGCGTTCCAAACTACGGGACCCCTCTCCTGTCCCCACCACGACCTCGCCCTCCTCCTCCCCCTCTTGCTGAGTGTCGCTGCCGCACTTCAGATCTGCCAGGAAACGTGGGGGCATCTTTGACCTCACATTTAACCAGCGACAAAGATCGTTTGACTCAAACTGGATCGTTGCAAATAGGTCACTTCTCCGTCACTGAAGCACCAGGGCTGCCACTTGAGTTCACCTCTCCGTCTTCCTCCCCCAGGAACTCTGAGACTGCCTCCTGACCCCTCCTCCAGCCGTGCCCTCTCAAACATACTCTCCACGCCTGCTGCTAAGATGATCTTTCTGAAATTCCGGGGTGCGGATCTGATCGGGTCACTTGCCTGCTTAAAGTGCATCACCGGCTGTCCCTTGCTTTCCAACATGAATCCAAACTCCGTACTCAGCATGGCCGGTGGGAACTGGTCCTCTCTCCCCCTCCGCTCTCATGTCTCACAAACCCTGTTCTCATTCTCCAAGCCCTACCCACACTTGCCTTCTTGCTTGTCAACACTTCCAGGAGGCTCTCGATTTCTCATGAGGTCGCAGCCAGCTGAAGGCTTGACTAGGGCTGGAAGGTCAGCCCTAGGGTGGCGAGTGGTGGTGGCAGTTGGCAGAAGGACTTAGTTCCCCGGCGTGGGTCTCTCCACCCGCTGCTTGGGTGTCATTGCAACATGGTGGCCGGCTTCCCCTGGAGTGAGCAGTCGGAGAGGGGAGAGCACAGGGGAGGCCGTCCTTTTGAGGACCTAGCTCAGAAGTCACATAGCTTCACTTGCCCCATCTCTTTCCATTAGGCATGGGTAACTAGACGCAGCTCATCTCCACAGGGGAAGGCGGGTCGTATTAGGCTCTACCTTTTGAGACGAAGCATCAAGGAATTTTCAGGCCTATTTTAAATTTTCTACCAAGGCTGACAACGAAGGGCTGGATTTTCCCAGTCCGTGACAATTGTGGAAAGTATCCTAGGGAGTGGAGAACATACGCCATCCAGTGAATTCCATGGCGACGGGAGGACCTCAGGTTAGACCCCCATGGGGCTGGAGTTCATGGAAGAGAGGCAGTGTGGGGTTCTGTTTAAGGGAAGGGAGGGATGTGATCGTATAATCTGCGCTTAATTACCAGCTCGGTCGCCACCTAACTGTGCAACCTAGGAATTATAATTACCTCCTAAGTGCCTCTCTTTTCTCCTTGCGTTATGGGAATAAAACCAGTTGTGGCTACCTCAGGGGTTGGGGATTTATGAAGATTAAATAAAATAGTGCACAGAAAGTTCTTAGCCCCAAGCATGGCATGGTAAGTAGTCACTAAATGTCACTTAATATTAATGATAGTATTAATAATAATGATGTAAATGTCCATCTGCCTTTCTCAGATGGTTTTAGTAATGAGACAGAAGAATAAACCAAATGAATTGCAGACTTTCAGTTCAGATGACCTACAGGACAGTGGCGATTACCATTAAGTACTTACTCCCTGACCAGCTGACGGCCAAATTGCCCCTGGTTCACACGGACAAGGAACTAATAGTCAAGCCTGGGGCGACCTTGACATTCACAGCTATATAGAGCCCAGCACTTACCCACATCTGCTTTTCTTTAAGGTCAATTTCTTCATCTTTGTGAAAATTCTCAAGCTTCTCATTTCTAAGCTCAAAGCCCATCAAATGTGCTTCCGAGATTACAAATACAGGTGAGTGGCCTGAGGTTGGTGGCAGCCGTCCGGGGCATTTTGACTCCTGCTGGCTAATGCTCTGGGAAGGGGGGGCAAGGCTCATCGGGTATGTTCGTCTCCTAAGGTAAGGGAATGAGGGAGACCCCGTCCCCAAACAGGTGTTGTAGGATCGCGTATAACTTTTGCCAACGTGAGACTTTTGCCAACAATGAGGACCTTCTGACCCCATGAAAATGAAATAAATGGTGAGTAGTCAGGGGCACGCATATTCCCGCAGCAAGAAACTTCTAAGAATCCCCTAGACATGGGAAAAGGAATCTCATATGAAGGAAAGTTTGGCAGTTCCCTTCCTTGGGAAGGATTTGAAACAACAGGATAAAAGACATTTTCATAACCTAGAAGAGAATATTTGGGTATTTTTGAGACCCTAAGAAATAAGACCATAAACTTTTAGAGTTCAAGGAAATACATTCTTCACAGTCACCCTTTCTTTATGACTTCCTTTGCTATGTCTCCCCTTCTTTCTGTGATGACAGCAGTCCCCACTCATAAGATATCAGATCACGGGTGTTTGTAAGGTTGACATTCCTGTAAAAACAAATGAATGAATGAATGACAGATAAAGGGCTCCCTCCCTCTTTTCCTAGTTATTTTGTACTTTCTACATGGCATGTGCGTTTTGGCAGGGCTCTCGTGGGGGGAGTGTGGGCACAGAGCAGTGCTAAGGGTGGGCACCCTAGTCCGCACGGCAGGCCAGAGGAGGGCACGAGTGACGATGGCCTTAGCTCTGTTTCTCGTATTTTCTAAGGCTCAGCTGAGGTACTGGGAAGGGAGTTTATCCATTTGCCTGACAAACATCTAATGGATGGTTACAGTATGCCCAGCCCTGTGCTTTGAACAAGAGATAAATACAATGTGGACCCTGCCTGGGGAACCCCACATTCTACTTCCCTAAGGACTAAGGACACGTTGTTGTTGTGGAGCAGGAGACAGGAGGGAGGGTGCTGGCCGTGACCCCAGACTCACCAACTGACCTTAGGCAAGTAGCTTGGCCACCTTGGCCTTCCTGGTGTGTCAAATGGGAACGTCACGGCAGACCCATCTCCTGCTTGTACGAGGATTCAGGAGGTTGTAGAGATGGGTGGCCCAGTCTAATCAGATGCGGTGAGCCATGTTTGCTCAGGATCCAGACTCTCAAATCTTATCGTCCTAAAACCCTCCCTCCATAAGGTCTAGAAGGGTAAACAGATCCAGTTCAGGACTGGGCGGATATATACCATAGTTGCTAGCTGGGGCTTTGGCCAAAACATTTTGCAGAAACCTCCAGCCCTGGGGAACCGGCCTGGGCCCCAGGGAGCCACACTGTCTCTCTTGGCGCCTCCAGTCGAGCCTCCAAGTGGCTGAGCAGCCTCCTTGGCCCCTTTCCCAAGGCTCGGCCTCTCTCGCTGCTCTCTGGGGATGGAGTTCCAAGCCTGTTCTAGTCCATGCTGTTCAGGTCCACTCGGGGAAGACAGTCCTCTTGGTAACCAGCTGCTGGGAAAACCAGGGACCCCAGAAACTGGACAGAAGCTAGTGCTCCTAGGAGACAGAAACAGGGAACAGACGAATCCCAAGGGACTTGGAGCCTAACCCCTGTGCTTTGTGCCCCCAAAGCCCATCACTGGGTCCTTCCCCGTGCCCAGACCCACAAGTCCCACGATAGTTTCCACCATAAGCATCCTCTAAAAGACGGCAACCGGGAGCCCGCCCGCCGGGTATCCTGATTCAGTAAGTGTGGGATGCGCTTCTCACAGAGTCCGCAGGGCACTCACACACGCAGCTGGAGGGAGGACCACTGATCCGATGCTCTAGTGAAATAACACGTGGAACTTCCTGCTCGGGCCATGACGAATGTCATTGCAGCCTCAATATTCTGTTTTCCAAGGTAGTGATTTCCAAACTGTTCTGATCATGCATCTCTATCAGTAAAGAAATTTTGAGTATGCCCTTCATCATATATGTGCATGGTCTAATGAGCACATATATGTTATAAGATATCCCCAAAATAGAACATGGAAAAGGATAGATAAAAATTAATATACATAGAACTTCTATTATCTTCTGTTATTATATTTTCTTGCAATATCAAATAGATTGCCTGGCACAGCCCTGGAGTGTGCACACGCAGCTGGGGGCCATCGATCTGGGGAAGGGAGACCCTCATGGCTACACGATGACCCAGGAGGGTGTTTTGCAGGGAGGAAGAGTCACCCTGCCTGACACAAGCAATCTGCCTGGAAACTCCTTTATCCTTCCCCCGCCCTCTGCCACCCTCCCCCATTCAAGGAGAAAGCTTGAAAAGAGGCACCTGGGTGCATGTCTACCTGAAGTTCTCTCGGGGAGCGATGCCTCATCTTGGGGAGTTTGCCAGCACCTGGGGACCCATCTGTGTTCTTGAGTGGCTGAGACTTTGGAGGGCTGACTGACACCTCCTGAATTCCCAAAAGGCAAAGGTGTATAAACTATTCATTTTCCATGTCTGTGGAAGGTAGGGGTAGGAATAAGGATTCTTTTCTAGTGCCCGCATACCCAATCTTAACACTGAAA
The DNA here is from genome assembly GCA_008750895.1 of Mirza zaza. NCBI lineage: Eukaryota > Metazoa > Chordata > Mammalia > Primates > Cheirogaleidae > Mirza > Mirza zaza. The sequence goes on along the minus strand of VSMD01069551.1, from coordinate 77,420 downwards.
GGCCCATACATCCAAAGAGGTCAGTGGAATGTTGCTTGGTGACCATGTCGTCAAAGCAGAGAAGGATTCCTGAGGGGGTCCTGAAACCACCCCTGGCCCACTGCACGCTTACCTGTAGAGGAGGTTGTTTCCCAGAGCCAGCGCGCCCCCTGCAGGCCAGGGTGGGATAAGTGCTGAGACTGCCTTGGCTTTTCCTGCCAATTTGGCCGGTTCTGTTCACTTACTCTTTCTCCATGCAGAGTGCAATACAGCTGATTGGCTTGTACTTATTAATTAGCCAAAGGTAGGGACCTGTCTCTCAGGACATACCTGGGCCACTTTATTTTACCCCCTGGGCTGGTGAATCCTACAGCATCTACGAACTCACTTGCCCATTTTGCTCTCAGAAAGCAGAGCTGATCCCCTCACTTCAGGTCCTGGAGGGCTGCTTACTGTCACCCTGGTGGGTCACTGGCACGCCTGCCTCAGCTTCTCAGGTCACACTGCCTTCCTCCATGCAGGAAGGCTGCTCCTCTTCCTCATCCCCCTCAGTGCTTGTTTTCCCCTGAGACCTCTGCTGGCGGGAGGGGTAGGGGCGGCGGGCAGCACATTCCGTCCAAACTCAGGTAGGTACAGGTGGCCTCCAGCAGCCCGAGACTTTGAGAACTTTCAGAATGTAACCCTCATCTGGCCTCCCTCCAGGAATATATTTTAGGAAGTTTAGATTAAACACATTTAGGCCCTGCCAAGGAGGCGGGTTGCCAGGAGCCGAATGGCTTTCTGGAGTGTTAGCTCTCGTCCCTGGGCTTCTACCACCAGGCCGGGGACGGGGACGCAGCAAAGGACCTGCAGCAAAGGACCCGCCTGTCTGGCTTGCAGAGAGAGGCCACGCGCGAAGAAGGAACTTCAGGGCTACGAATGGGGCGAGCGGTGCCCTGCGTTCTCTGTCCTTTGTGGTCCTCAGCGCGGAGGTGGCTCTTTCCCCCAGATAGACGGTCTTAGCTGTCCATGTGACACACAGGGCAGAACACTTAGTGCATTGATAAAGGAGAGAGTCATTTCTCCACGTGCTAAACCCCAGTCCTTTCTGAAAGGACTTTTTGGTGGGCAACGTAGGGGAGAAAAAGTTTTCCTCGACCCTTTAGGGCTCCTGACTGGGCCTGAAAATGAAACAGGCAAAGACAGATTAACAGGAGAAAAAGCAAACAAATTTATTTTGTGGGTTATATGTGACATGGCAGCCTTCATAAGGAAATGAAGACCCAAAGAAGTGGTCTTTCCTGTGTATTTTCGTGCTAAGATTGGTGAAGAGTGGACAGTCATGGAGAAGTATCACTGGACAAGAGGGCTGTGAGCTAATGGCAATGAACTGGGGAGCTTAGAAGGCCTGTGTGTTCAGAGTCTTCTGTGTCCCTGTGTCTTTAGAAATTAGGACATTCCTTCCCTCCAGGTATACGGAGGCATCTTTCATGTGAGGGTCTTATGACCTGTTTGCTGGAAAGCTCCTTAGCATTTAAAAATGGCTTCAAGAGCAAAAATCACTCTGTCGTCTGGGCAAAAGCTTTCTACAGGTCAGAGACCACCCGTGGTTGCCACTTAGCAACCTCGGGGCCAGAGGGCTTTAAAAACACTCCTGGAAATACAAAACCCTCGAAATAGTCTCTCACTAGGAGCTCGTTACTGCTGCCAAGTGAAGTGACTCCCACATGGGTTGGGTGGGGTGGCATGGATCTGAGCTCAGCTCAGGAGACCTACACAACCTCGGCCTGCGACTCCCCCTCCCCACCTCACTGGCCTCCCCTGACAGTCAAGGCTCTGGTCCATGCAGCCTTGTGGCTGGGTGGAGTCCCTTCTTCGTGGTCTCCTGCTATCCTCTTCCTGGCTTTAGATGCTTTCCGTGCACAAAAGTGAGTTTTCGTTTGTCTGTTTCACTGATAATATTGCATTGGAATGGCTCTCGCAGACAGGATTCATAGTAAGCTCTTTCTTTTGGATGGAGTTAAACCTCCCTTAAGAAACTGCGCATGAACTTCTGATGCTACCCTCTGTCTACATCTTTAACTCCTTGGGATTTGGGAGGAAACCTCCTTCCAGTCTGGCCCTTTATGAGAAATTATTTGGCCTAAAAAATCATTACAATTAAGCTCCACTTTCTAATGTGTATAAGACAGTAGCGTTGTTTGTACACTGAATATGAGTCACCTTTGCTAACGTGGTTAGTTTTAAATCAAGCAGCTCAACGGGGTAAAGCTCAGTCACTTCCAAACCTGCTGCTTCTCAAAATCCCATGGGAGTTCCTTAAAAATTCCACATTCCTGAGACCCAACTTCCAGAAGTTTGGATTCATGGAGTTGACACTAGAGCCCAGGAAGTGATATACATTTTTTAAAAGCTCTGCAAGGAATTTTAATAGTCAGCCACATGTGGGAACCACCAGTTTGGAGCATTTGGGCCGCAGCTGTGCACTTTACACGTGGGTGGTACAAAGGAATGTTTGTGTTTTCACGTGTGTAGACTATATACAACAGCGAGTGAACCTCCGTGCCGCACGTTTTATGAGGAGGATCTGTTTTTCGTTTCCTGTAGCCCTTGCTGTCACCAGGGTTGGGGGGCAATGCGAGGGTTGACAGCAATGCCCAGTGTGTGGAGTATGTAGGGCCTGGAGGTGAAGTCAGAAACCCCACTTCCAGGCTCATATCTGCTACTTAGTGCCTGTGTGACCCTGGGAAATTCATTTTCTCTCGCTTCTCAGGACGACATTGGAAGTATTGATGCTGAAAGTCCTGGGTAGAGAGAGAAACAGAGGTATCTCCTAGCCAGGCAACGGGAAACTTGTCAAACTTGGTCAGGGTGGAGTGTCCCAGGGTGGCAGCTACTCGAGTGGAAATCTATCCGTCAGGCAAAACATTAAACTCTGCAGGCATCTGTAGAGGATAATGATAATCCATATGGAGGGATTCATTCATTCATTCAACTCATGTTTCCTGAGCCTCTCCCATGTGCCAGGTGTCAGGATGCAGCAGTGAACACGGCCAAAATGGCCCTTAAGCATTAAACGTGTGGTTAAGGAGACCAACTGCAAAATCAGCAATTTTTGTCAGTGTGATAAGAGCCACAATAAAGGTGTGCACAGAACGGCAGGAATGTGTTGCCTATTCCCTGCGTGGCCTTCATGACCATTATTTGGTTGTTGTTTACAGATTGGCAAAATCAACGCTGGTCCTCATTCCTTTATTGGGTGTTCATGAGATTCTCTTCTCCTTCATCACTGACGATCAAGTTCAAGGATTTTCAAAACTTGTACGACTTTTCATTCAGTTGACATTGAGCTCCTTCCATGTAAGTAGGAGTCTGCAGCATGACGCCTTGGCTTTGGGGAAAACAGGCTCAGCATTGAGAGAGGCCATGGATAAAAATAGAATTCTAGCACCCGCAGGCTTTATCAGTGAGGGCCCTTGGCATTGGGAGGGCGTGCAGGTGGGGAAGTGTTGCTCTGATCCTGCCAGCATGATTCGGTGACTAAGAAGGGAAAAGTGGTCTCTTCCCTGGGCTGTAATAGTTGATGTGACTCATGGTCCTATTAACTATGAGTGTCGACTTGAAGCCTTTTATTAAGTGCCTATTTTTGCTGGGTTCTCTGCAGAGCATTGTGCAAAATGAGCTTTGTCTGTGCTTCAGGTGACAGGTACACAGAGCACGGCACGACTTGGGTGGGCACTGGTGGGTCCAGACTGGGAGGTCCTGGAACCTTGACAGATGTGGGGGCTGAAACTGGCATCAAGAGGCCAGCTGTGGTTGCTACCTGGATACTTTCATCATCTATTGCTTAACATTATTGTCCATGTCTTAGTAGCTTAAAAAGGACAATTTAAAAAATTATTTCTCATGATTCTAAGAGACAGGAATCTAGGTAGACTTTAGTAGGGATGGCTGACTTCCACGTCTGTGATGCCTGAGGGGCTGGAACTTGCCAAATGGCTTCTTCACTCACATGTTTGGTGCTGAAGTTGGGATGGCTCAAATGGCTGGGGCTGGCTTTATTTGGGTCAAAGTTCTGTAGCTTCATTTCTCACTATCAACTACATTCCTTCCTTCCTTACTACCAGAGCCACCAAGTTCCCTATATCTGGGTCTTAAAACCACTGCCACAAGACAGGGTCAGGTGGGAGATTTTGTGCGCAGAGCAGAGAAAACGTGCCTGCCTACTGCATCTCGCCAACAGCCAAAGAGGCAGAGCCTGGGGTGCAGGTGTAGTCTGGGAAGTTGGACAACGGTTGGTTGGTTGGTTTATTTGTTTGTTTTCCCCTCTTAAATTCTTTGTGGCTTTGAACTGAGACAAGGGATTCATCAGTAATTTTTTTTTTATTATGAAAACATGTTTAAATTTATTTCAATCTTTTGGGGGATTTCAAAAGCTAAGATTTAGTGATTTGGATTTTTTATGTTGTTTGTCCTTAATCTTCTTTCAAAGGTAATCCCAAATTAGAAAAAAAAAATAGAAATAAAACAAAATGAAAGCAAAAACTTGCAGCTGTTATGTCAGTAGTATTTGGTGGCCTTTTGTCCCCTGAGGGCCTGGTCAGCCAGTGTGAGCCCTTGATCACCTGATCTCACACACCCAAGGCCAGCTAAAGACCAGACATGCAGGTGGAGCTAAGTGAGCAAAATTCTGAGGCAGAATGCTAGCCTCTCAGACTTCTCCAATGTGGGAGGATGTTTTAGTCATCTATGGCTATATAACAAACCACATGAAAACTTCATGGCTTAACACAATAACCATTTTATTATTTTTAATGATTCTGTGAGTTAGGTTGTCTGAGCTCACTGTGGGTGGTCTTTTTGATATATTTTTTGGCTGAAGCTACAAACATCTGAAGGCTGGATTGGGCTGGAACAGCCGAGATGGTTCGTTCACATACCTAGACCTTGATGGTAGCTATTGGCCAGGACCTCAGCTAGGACTGTAGATCCGGGAACCTCAGCTCTCCTCTGTGGCCTCTCCATGTATCTTGGGTGTCTCATAGCAGGGCAGCTGGACTCTCAGAGCATCCCAAGAACAAATGTTGTGAGATGGAGGAAGTAGAAACTTCTAGCTCTCTCAAGGCGTAAGCTCAGAAGTCCCAGATGTCACTTCTGTGACACTGTATTGGTAAAACAAGTCACAAGGTTGTCTAAGATTCAAAGGGAGGGAAAATAAGGTACATTTTTTGATGTGAGGAGCAGCATGAACCTACAGAGAGAAGAGCAATCATTGGAACCATCTCTGGAGATGAGCTACCACTGTGGGCCATTCATTCCTGCAGCAGCTAGAGCCCTGCCCACCACCTTGCACCACTGAGGAATATGACAAATCCGAGCAACTCTGCAGGGTGTTTTGTGCCAGGGAGCCAGAAAACACACTTAGAGGGCCTGAGTATGGCAGGGACCTCCCGTCCCCTGAGTGCCCCTGCACCGTCCCCTCCATCCTACCAGGCAGAAGCAAGAGCATGCGTGGGCAAATGTGGGGGCACATTTGGTGGATTACATTAGGGAATCAGCAAGAATAGATATTAGCCCTAAAGCTTCCTTCCCTTGCTGCTTCGGACGGCCCTTCCCTCTTCCAAGGGCTTACAGCGTAGAGAGTTCACCAGCCTCCCGCTGCTGATGGGGCTTAGGAGAGACTGCCAAGGGGTGGTGACACATGAGGTGAGAGCCACGTGTTCTGTGGGCCCACTCCCTTCACACTTGGTTAATCTAGAATGAGAGCCAGGCTCTGGGATGTTCCTAAAACAAGAGCCTGAAGGAGTGAAAAGACACATTTGTCATGTGAAATCTTATTTTAGCCAACTTGTTTCTGAGCATTCTGGCACACTGAAAGGCAGCTCTTCTGTCTTGTGCCCGGAGGCAAACATCGTATCACCTGTTGTGCCAGCCACACAGGGCCGCTGCGAACCTCTGCTGGGTGCACGTGTGGAAATGGTTAGCGGGTGCCACCAGGCCCCTGTTTAGAAGCTGCAGCTATGAAATATCTGGTGTGTAAGAGAAGGGAAATTCCACACTCATGGGCAGAATCCGACGTTGGGTTGATGTCGTGGTTGCCAGCACAGATGTGCTGGCCTGGCTCCAGAAGGGACAGGCTGGACAAGGCTTATGTAAGGAAGAGGAGAAACCCCTTCCCCAGGGCCACATGCCATTGTCATCATGAGATATTGGAGGTCCCTGCCACTGGGACCTTCCCCCTTGAGTTAAACAAGTACCCTTGTCTGTGAGTTCTGGCATTTTATAAGAGTCTTCCCACCAGCGCTCAAGTACCGAGAGCACACAGCCAGCTCCAACGTAGCAGACACCCAGCCCCAGCCCGCGGCCCTTGATCAGTTAGGGAAGGCCGGGCACGTAGGTTATCACGGGACTGACACATCAGGGCGCATAGAGGTCTGGGGAAAACAGCGGAAAAAAACCATTAACTGAAGCCTCTCTGATGCCAGACCTCTGGCAGATATGCAGTGAGTCCAGAAAAATGTTCCAGATTCAAGAGATTATCCCTTTATTGAAACTTCCCCGACACAAATGCTTTGTAAATGAAAATGCCATAGAAAGGTGATCTATTTATTGTCTTCATTTTAACCCTTGTGTCCATAATTGTAGATAACTAAGAAGAGAATAGAAAGGGAATTATGTAGTCACATCTGACATTGTACTAGGCAAGGTTCTTTTATAGTGGTAAGTGCAGAAACCCCATTCATTCATTCATTCACTCACTTATTCATTCACCAACTGTTTGTTGAGCTCCTGTTTTGTGCCAGGCATGGTTGTAGGTGCTGGGATGTGGCGTTGAAAAGACTAGCTGAGGATGCTCGTCTTGTTGGGGGGCCGGAGCTGGGGGTGGGGGGAACAGAGAACAACCAGGTAACAAATAAGTAACAATATAGCTCTGGTGGCATCATGAATACAAAATAGAGTTCTTGATGGTGACTTCTAACAAAAATTGGATGGTCTCGAAAGACCTCTTTTTGGTAATATTTGAGCGAAGACCTGAATTTTGAGAAGCCAGGTAGACAGAGATTTGAGGAAGAATGGTCCAGAAAACAGAAAGTGTGAGAGGACTCAGCGTCTCCCAATACCCACGCTTGACATGCTGGAGGAGGCCGGAAGGCCTCGGTGGCTGGAACAGAGCGGCTGAGGGCGAGCGTGGTACAAGACGAAGGCAGAGGCACAGGTGGGAGATGATCTATCATTTCAAAAGAAATATTCTCACAAGAGAAAAGGGCATTTATTTTCCTACATAACTGAAAATTTCAGGACCAGGCATAGTTGGATCCAGGCACTCAGAAAGTAGCATCAGAAATCTGTCTGTCACCCTCTCTGGCCTCTGCTTTTCTCTGTGTGGGCGTCAGCCACAGACTGGCTCTCCATGTGACTGGGCAGATGCCCACCAGTGTCTCCGGCTGGCATCACCTATGCAGCTGGCAAACGCAGGGAAGAGAGCGCCACTCTCTCCTCCCTCCCAGTGAAAAGAACTCTGGTTGGCCCTGCTGGGGTCCCAGGCCCGTTTGGGCTGGTTGTGGTGACGGCCATCCTAGAATGTGGGAACCGTATGATTGACAGCCCTGCCCCCACCAGAAGCTCAGAGAAGAGGGGAGGGTCAGATTACAAAAGGGAAGGATGCAAGTCAGAGAGAAAAATGAGCCAGCGCTCACTATGGACAAGTAGAAATGGGACAGTGGCCTTGCCCAGTACTTGTGTACCTGAAGGAATGACTAGCTCCAGTTAGCATAGCAGGGTGGTCGCATGCCTCTTCTGGGGGCTCCTCCGACTGAGGCAAGCCCTTAGGCTTCGACAGTCACTCTCAGAGACATCGACCACGTCAAATCTCATGCCTTGTCTTCTTTCTGTTCCAGGGATTCCTAGTGGCCTTGCAGTATGGCTTTGCCAATGGAGAGGTAAGATTTCCGCGTTGCCATCTTGGCTTCCTGCGGCAGGGCTGGAATCCTACGCCCCAGAGGTTTCTGTTGGCGTGATTTGCTGTGGGGACCGTGCAATGGCCAGCACATGTTGGGTCAAATTGGCACTGTGAGCCGCCAGGAACAGGAGGCTGCTTAGACGAATGGGAAAAGGTGTCAGGATGGGTGTACGGAAGTTCAGAACCCAGCCTGGGCCCCACTGGAGATAGAGGTATTCAAGTGTGGAGGAGGAAACAAGCTTGCACTTGGGAGTCCAAAAATCTGGATTCAAGCCTTGGTTCACCTCCTTAGGAGCTCTGTGTGTTAGGCATGTCACCATGCCTTGTTTAGCCTCAGTTTCCCTACTGGTAAAATGGGAATTATAACCGTCCCTACTTCATCGTGTTGCCCCAGGCATGCCGAGCACTGGAGAGCCACGATTGCTGTCATTAATGGTACTGCACAGCCCTGACCAGCTCCCTGCTCCCCCTGGGAAAGGCTGGAAGGGGGAGGGGCAGGGGGCAGGACAGGTGTTTTCTCCCATCTTTAGTGAGTTTCCAGCCTCCTTCCAACCTCCCCTACCCTTCTCCAGGTTTAGATCATTTTTCTGTCTCCTCCCACCGGAATGCAAGCTTCCTGACCGCAAACCCTCTTCCATTTTGCCCACTGCGGCCACTGCTGCATCTTCACGCAGGGGCTCCTTATCCGAGGCAGGTTTCAGCTCTAATGCCACCTTGGCACAGTCCTTTCCTGACCTCCATGTCTCCAGTTTTGTCTCCTTTCCGCACTGTCCTGCTTGATGGTCTCACAGCATCTGCCATCTGACGTCCGTATGTGTCTTTGCCTTTCTTTGCTGGTCTCCAGTTAGAAGGTACATTTCCCAAGGGAAGCCCAGCGTGGCTACTCGATAAATCTTTGCTGCATGGACACGCGACAGAACGACTGCAAGACGGTAACCTGCCCCGTCTGTCCTGACAGGTGAAGGCCGAGCTTCGGAAGCACTGGTTCCGCTTCCTGCTGGCCCGTCACTCAGGCTGCAGAGCCTGCGGCCCAGGCAAGAACCTCCGGTTCCTGGGCAAATGTCCCAAGAAGCTCTCGGAGGGCGATGGCGCCGAGAAGCTTCGGAAGCTGCAGCCCCCACTCAACCGCGGGCAGCTCCTGCACCTGGCCATGAGGGGGCTGGGGGAGCTGGGAGCGCGGCCCCACCAGGGCCACGCAGCCTGGCCGCGGGGCGGCAGCCTGTCTGAGTACAGCGAGGGGGATGTCACCCTGGCCAACACCATGGAGGAGATTCTGGAAGAGAGTGAGATCTAGGGTGGAGCCCACAGCTCTGCCTCTGCTTCTGGGGACTGCTGAGAGGCCCAAGGAAGGAGGCAGAGCAGGATGGAAGTCGCCGAGCTCAGAACTGTCCTCCTCCCGCTCACCATGCCACTTCGACAGGGAGTCTGTCTCAAGTCCTTGGAGCTCTGTGTGAAAGAGGCTGTGTGACGCTCACACCTTCTGCCTGCCCTTGTCACCCTGGTAATGCCACCAGAATGGCCAGGAGCCCCTGGAGCCTGGCCCTAAACTCAAGGGAACGGACCCCACTGTGAGGAGAGAGGCCAGACAATCTCTCTTCCTCCCGCCCCGTGGCACACGGTTTCCCGCCGGGGCTGGGTTCAGGTGCACACACATGGCCCGGGAAGCTTTTTCGATGCGGAATCCTAGACTGGTGGCTGGGTTCTAAGCGATGAGCCTGGGAACTGGAACTGTGTACAGGCGTCCCGGCCAGTGCCGATACAAGCCCAGCCTAGAAACACCGGGCAGGGTGGGGCCAGAGGCGCCTCCCCGACGTGGCCCCTGCAGGGTGGAGGGACAGGGGCTCTGCCTTCCAGCCCTGCTGCCATGCACCTGCCCTCCTCGGACTGTGTGTAGCCGTGTCGCCCGCCAGAACCCCACTCCTCTCCTGCTCCTCTTCTCCCGTCGAGCCCTGCCTCCATCCTCCGTGGGAGGTCAGCAGAAGTTCTGTTTGATCTGTAACAACCCCATCCTTCCTGCGAGGATTGGCCCCAGCTCCCCGGAGACCCTGTGAATGTCGTCCTGGGTCCTTTCCTCTCTTTTCTGGCTCCATCTGCCTTTCTGAGCTTGGCTTCTACAGGCCTCACCTGCTCTGCCGTTCCCTTGGGACAGGGAATGGCCCTGACACTTTTGGTTTGGCACCAATGTGTTTATGGTCATACCTTCTGCTCCGGGAGGTTTGCCTACCACGCTCCCTGACTGGAGTCCCCGCCGAAAGAATTCTCCTCCCCAGGTGGGAAAGGACGCTGAGGGCAGGTGGTAAAGCAGCCTGGACATGCCCAGCGTGGCACTGAGAAACCCAGGGCTCCACAGTGGCCGGGCCTGTGGGACCCACCGTGCCTCTGGGCATTCTGCGTCGTGTGCCAGCCCCTGACCTGCGGAGGCTGAGGAGGGTCCAGGCCCAAAGAGCAACACTGTGAGGCAAGAGGCTGGAGGAAGGACAGGGAGGAACATCCTACGGAACAGCGTGCTAGTGCTCAGGACTGTCGCTTGCACGGTGTGGAAAATGCATGTGGACGTGGGTGGAGCATGTTGCCGTGAGACTGAATACTGCCTTATCCTAGGGGGCCGTGCAACTCTCCTCAAGCAGGGCTGCCATATTGCACAAATGAAAACACAATACTCGATTGCATTTGAATTTCAGACAAGCAATCTTGTGTAAGTGTCTCCCATGGGACCTGTTTTATCTGACATTTGAATTTAGTCACACACCCTGTCTTTTCCTGGCATCTCTGTTTTCAAGGATGCTTCTCAGCAGGGCTGGGACGAGGGTGAGACAACTGAGGCTCTCACCTCTAAAGAACTCAGTGAACAAAATAAATTATATTCCAATACAATATTCTGTAAAGTCAAATCCATAAACCACAGCCCACGCGTCACTTATAGAAATAAAATTTTATGGAAATAGAGCCAGGATACAGGTGAGGTGGGGGAGGGCAGCTCATGCGAGGACAAGCTCCGATCCTGACTTCATCTGAAATGTTGGTACTTTGTTCATCAGGCGGGGACTTTTAACCTCAATTTTGATTTTTAAACAATCGCATTAAAATATTATTTATCTTGACTACGGGGCCTTTTGGTGCCTCTTACACGTTTCCCCATGGTGAGTGCCTCCCAGCCTTGGTTTGCAGGATGGAAACGGAAGCAAAGGCGTTAGGCAAGTGCATAACAAAGCAGAGACTTATTGTTTGGTGTCCAGATTATTCATGGTTCAGTCACTAAAATATATGTGCTTCTAATTTTCCCTTTTCTGCAAATGCCCCTGCCTCGGCTCATCAGCCTGTGAGCTCCTAGAAAGCTGGGGCCGTCTCGTATTCTCGGCAAGTACCTACACAATGCCGGTTCAGACTAGGTGCTCGACACACATTCCTCAAATGACACGGCACATGAACTGTCTCTTAGGAGCATTAGATGCTGCTGAGAGTAAGTGATCCGGGATCTTGCCCCTATTAGGCAAAACATGTTCCCCTCACCCAAAGCATTTGTCAATACGTCCTCCACCTCTCTCTCCACACGCTGCTTGCTCTTGTCCTGCTAATGATTAAAACAAGTTTATTTAATTTGATTTGCATTTTGTCAATTCTTTTACATTTGTTTCTCACTGGAGCTGAAGTTCTCTCCCACCCCTGGAGAATCTAGTGCACTATTCCTGGCCAGAAATGGGACAAGGGGCTGTGGCATTTAGCCAGGGTCCTGGGTGGTCCATTGTCTTAAATTTGGTCTCCAGGGCCAGAGGAGTGGGCAGAGGGGAGGGGCCGGAAGCAGAGGTAAGAGTGACTGTCTGACTGTTGCTCCTTTGCTAACCTACTTTCTGGATCATTCAGTGAGCTCGCTGCCTTGAAGGTCCGGCCTACTGGTTCTCAATCCTGGCATTACAAGCCCCTGGGAAGCTTTATAAAAAGACCAAGGGCTGCCTCTGACTCCAGAGATTCTGATTGAATTAGTCCAAATGGGCCTGGGAATTAGTATTTTTATAAGTTTCTGAGTGATTTTAGTTATATTGTAGCAAGATATATGTATCACATCAAATTCACCATTTCAGCCATTTTTAAGTGTACAGTTCAGTGGTATGAAGTGCATTCACCTTGTTGTGCGACCATCACAACTATCCATCTCCAGAACTCTTTTCACCTTCCTGAGCTAAAACTCTGCGCCCAGTAAACAACAACTTCCTTCTCCTCCTTCCCTCCACCCCCCCGGGTAACCTCTGTTCTACTTTCTGTCTCTATCAGTTTGCCTATTTTAGCTACATCTCAGAAATGGAATCATATAGTATTTGTCCTTTTGTGGTTGGTTTATTTCACTTAGCATAGTGTCCTCAAGGATGATCCATATTGTAGCATGCGTCAGAATTTTCTTCCCTTTTGGGGCTGAAGAATGTTCCATAGCATGCAACATACCACATACCTCATCCACCCATCCATTCATCAACACCGGAGATGTTTCTGCCTTTGGCTATTGTGAATAAGGCTGCTGTGGATAAGGGTGTATAAATATGTTTGGGTTCCTGCTTTCAAATTTTTGAGTATACCTAGAAGTGGAACTGCTGAATCATATGGTGATTCTGTATTTAACATTTTGAGGAATCTGGAAACTGTTTTCTGTAGCAGCTGCATCATTTTATATTCCCACCAGCAGTGCATGAGGGTTCCCATGTCTCCACGTCCTCACCAACATTTACTTTCCATTTTTTTTTTTGTTAATAATAATAGTTGCCCTCAGGGCTGTGAAATGGTATCTCATTGCGGCTTTGATTTGCATCTTTAAATGAATGATGATTTTGAGCACATTTTTAATGTGCTTGCTTATTGGCCATTTGTATGTCTTCTTTAGAAAAATGTCTATTCAAGTCTTTGCCCATTTCTAAAGTTGGGTTGTTTTCTGTAGTTGTTGAGTTATAGGAGTTCTTTACATATTCTGGATATTCATCCCTTACCAGATATATTATTTGCAAATATTTTCTCTCATTCTGTGGATGGTCTTTTCGCTTTCTTGATAGTGCCCTTTTATGTACACAAGTTTTAAATTTTGAAGAAGTCTCATTTATCTATTTTTTTTTCTTTTGCTGCCTGTCCTTTTGGTGTCAAAGACTTTAGTATGTGACCAAGGTTGAGAGCACTGGATAAGGCAGAGGGGTCAGAGGTGAAGCCTTCTCTGGAAACTGACGTACCTTGCTGAAGTATAAATAAACAGAGCCTTGCCTCTGCGCAGCAGTGAGAACTCAGAAATCCTTCCCTAAGAACAGATGGTACTGACCCTCACCACTCTCAGTGGTAGTCTATGAGTTTTGTGGTTTTTAAGGAGTGGCCCAGTTTTGTGGTTTTTAAGGAGTGGTCTCCTTGCTGGAGCCTAAGACATGACTCCTCTGGGCTTGTCTGCTAAGTTTGTGTAACCACCAAGCAACAGAAATTGGGGAGAAGTGGATGGCAGCATGGTGTCTGTCCCCACCTGGCTCCATGGACAGTGTCTGAGCTGGGTGACAGAGAGAAGCTGCTGACAAAAGCTGTCATAGAAGAGCTGTTTCTGGGGCACATGCTACTCCCAGGGGCCACTGTGGCAGACGCTAGCCTAGAAGGCTCCCCGGAGAATAGCACACAGCGTGGCTGTGTTGGGAGCACTGCAGCCTTGCCTGTGGCAGGAATGTGTGCCTGGGGGAGGAAGTGGCACCTGGCACTAAGGGACCTCCTGGTCAATCTCCTGGGATGCTAAGAAATGCCCAAGGGGCTGAGGTTCTATGTGAGCAGCTGGTAACAGGGGCCAGGGGAGGTTGGATTATTGTTCTTAATGAGACCCGTTTCTGCCCCTGAGTTTACACGTCCACGAGGAAGCCTGAGCTCAGAGACACAAGATGACTTCCCCGAGGTCTCTATAGTGGACGTCTATTCTGAGAATTCACACTTCTTATACTTACAGCACCTAATTTTCTTCTTGGAAACCACACATCTTCCATTCTCAGTCCATAAAACTTGAGTTGTCCTGACTCCATCCTCAGCTACAGGGATGGTGCTTGGCCAAGGGGAGTGCCACACCCTCCTGGCAGCAGACATTGGGGCAGGGATGGGCATGTCACCCATCAGAGGCAGCCAGAAGTGATCCTGACACTTTGGCTGGGACTCTTGACAGAAACGCATTTTCTATTTTCTGCTGAAATTGGAACTGTGAAGTCAGCTTGGATCTGCTGGTGACCATCTTGCCAGCATGGGGAGGACCAGTCTGAGAATGGTGGTGGCCACAGAAGGCAGAACCAGGAGATGGAAAAATGAACCCTGAGACATGGTTGGAACCCCTGGATTAAGCCAGACCTGAAGCTACCAATACTCCTGGAATTTGAAGTCATGAGAGCCGCTCAATTTCTATTTGTGCCATAGCGGTTGTGCTGGGCGTTCTGTCCTTTGCATCTGGAAGAGTCATAATGATTAGCTTATCGTCACCCCAACGGTCTTCTCTTCCCTCCAGCCAAGTGGGGCTCTGCGCTGTTCCCTGGCGTTTCCCACGGTGCCGTAGAGCTGCACAGACAGGAGGTTCAGGACCAGGTTGTCCTTCTGCCCTAAGCTAACAAAGGAGGTGCTAATTAGGGTATCACTCTTCAGTTCTCCATTGGATAATAGAGGCTCCAGGGACTCCCTTTTTTATGCCTCTCATTGAACCACAGACCAACAACGACCTTATTATACAGGGTCTGTCCTTTTAGACTCAGTGACAGTGATACCCTAGCCTCAGAGAGAAGAGAAACGCCCCCAGCCTCATGCCCCGAGCAACCAGACTCATCCGTGGGGGGTGGTGCAAATCACTGGAGGAAGGCACTGAGCACTCTGGTTGTGTCCCTAGACCACTCGGGCTAGACCCGAGGTCCTTCTTCTCCCCCTGACCTGGCTCCTGGGAGGCCCATTGAGTCTACCCTAGAGGCGTGCCTTGGGCAGGTGATTCTAATAATAGCCCTGCTCCTCCCAGAGCCGCTGGGCTGGGTGCTGTGCAGCCTCCTCCTCCCGCCGGGACGCTGCGCCGTCCCCGAGTTCTCTCTCCTCTCGTGTCCAGGTCAAAACCGCTGGGGCAGCCTGGGGTGGCCAAGGGGACTGTAGTTTAAATGCAAATCCCACCCTCACTTCCTGGCCTCAGTGTCCCAAACTGTGCCATGGAGACAATAACACCTCCGTCAATGAAATGACGCCGCACAGGGGGGTCCAGCATGACACCTGGCTCGCAGGAAATGCTGCGCACATGGTGGTGCTCACGGCCGAGCCCCACAAAGAGCAGCGCTCTCTGGCGGTGGCGATCGTGCTGTTGCCGTGGCCACAGCGGGGAGGTGGGGGTCACCCACAACACCAGCGAATGGAGGCTGCATACAGGTTGGGCAAGAGTCCAGGCATCCACCTTGGGACGCAAGGTTGGAGTTCCCGGGTGTCCCGGGCCCTGGACCCGCGAGGATGTGGGGGGCTGGTGGGCAGCCTTGGCCTGGCCTCTGCTCATCAGCTGCTGAGCCTGCACAGCTGCCTCCTGTCGCTGGGCCTCCCTTTCCTCGTCTCTGAAATGTGGGGCCTCAGGGACGTCGATGGCTGTTCCCTTCACTCTCCGTGCGGGGAGATCCCACCACCGTCTGCTGAAATCAGTGACGCTCCACACGTTCCCGCCTCGGGGGAGGCGAGAGCCCCGCTGATCACCTGTACCCGGGCCTCGGCCCTGCCGCCGCCCTGTGCCCTCTCCTCCCGGCCCGCGGGAAAGCCTGGTGTGGTCCATGCCCCCCACCGCCCTCCAGCCACCTGGGCCCCTCTCGGCCCTGGACCGTGTGACGCCCACCCCCGCCCCAGTGCTGTGTCCACCACCCTCTGTGTGAGACTCGAGACCCCATGGCCTGCTGGCCTGAATTTAAAAGTCCCTTCCTTAGAAAAGTCGTCCCTGATCCTCCCTGACAAGATGGTTCCTCCCGTCGTGTCTTCCCACGTGCTCGCCACGTTTCCATGGCAACCCCGGCCACTGTTCCCAACTTCTTCCGGGTCCATCCTCCCCTCTGGACAGTGAGCGCCACGAGGGCAGGACCGTGCCAGTGTCACCCGGCACCGCAGGCTCAGCCCTGGCCCAGCCCCTCAGTTGCAAGACGTCCCCATCCTGGAGGGCGAGCCGGCGCGACTTGGGTCCTTTTCCAGCAGAAGAATGACCAGCCCAGGGCACGCTCGGCTCCCCTTGTGTTTATTAGAACCTGCTTACCCTGCACTCCACAAAGGAGCTTACGTGGAGGGTACTTAGGGCTCCTATGACCTAATCCGGGATTATCACAGGGCCACCACGGGCTGGGAGGGTGGAGGGAGGGAGGCCGGTGGGGTGTGACGGGAGGGACACTCAAGACGGGAAGAAAGAACCGGTGGGTTGCTAAGCACGCTTCTGTCTGGCAGGGAGCTGTGCTGTGGGTTTGCAGACCTCTCTCGGCCCTGGGTGTGTGAGTGCATGCGTGTGCGTGCGTGTGTGTGCATGTGCGTGCGTGCATGTGTGTGTGTGTGTCGCATGTGCAGTCACAGGTGTTCTGTGAGTGGTGGGCGGAGCTGAGCAGTTGGCGTCAGGGTTTCTTTTCCTTTAACTTCTCCTTCACTTTTTGAGGCTCAAACTGGATCAGTCGCAGAATTTCCTTATTGGCCAGGGTCCCCTCGATGAACTCGTCCTCTGTGAGTTTATCTGTGCATTGGGAAAAATACGCGTAACAGTCAGGACTGATGGCCTAACGAGCTGCCACGAGGCTGGCATCCGGCTGGCACCCCCAGTGTGAATGTGTTTATTATGCCTTGCTGGTTATTAAATGTTTGAGTAATAACCATTACCATTCATAATTACTACATATTCACTATTTGTTCAAGTCTCAAGCCTCAAATTCAGGGGGAACGTCTGAGGGGCTGAGCAAAGCAAACAAGAAGTGGGGGGGTGATGCCCCCCGCCCTGCCCCAGGGAGCAGGGAGTGGGGGGTCCCTCTGGCCCCTGCAGCACACGGGCAGCCCCGTGATTCTTGGACGACAACTGCTGACGCCTCTTTCCTGCATGTCCGTCTGCACATCCCCGCCCTGACCTGCCGCCTCACTCTGTGTCAGGACAGAGCGAGAGCCTTGCTCCAGCCAGGCTCGGTTTCCTAGTGACTTCACCAGCTGGCACCGTACTCAGAGCGATCGGTTAAATGCGTGTTCCTGAGCCCAGATGCCACCGTGCTCGGGGCTGAGGCTGTTGCAGGGGGTGGAGGCAGGTGTGCAACAGAAGGGAGTGGGGTAAAGTCCCTCCCCAGGTGGGGCTGACGGGGAAGTCAGTGACAAGTAGAAATAACTCTAGAGTGAGACAGCTGCTCCTCTCTGCTCATGGTTCTGTGCTCATAGTGCCCAGCACATAGTAGGTGCTCAAGAAAGCTCTGCTGCACTGAGTTTGATTTCCATTGGTTTGTGCACTGGACCTTTTGGGCATCCTTGATGCCTTTTGGGTCAGGATCCAGGCTGGCTCCCTGCACAAGTCTGGGTGGGAAAATCTGGGTTTTAAAGCCCCAGCCGCCCCCACCCCCCAGCCTCACGCAGAGCTTGAAACTCCCATCATCAGAGCCTGACTCTGTGGTAAGGCGATTTTCCAGAGGGGTCACGTGGAAACACATTCACACGTCACACACAAGTCACCCGCAGGAGTAACACGTCAGCTCTGTGACACCATCCCCTCCTGGGATGTTCACTTGGGTCAGTTTTCAGATTAGCAAGTAGCAAAACACAGGACTTAATGCACGGACAGACCCAGAGAGAGGCTGGGAAGGGGGTTAGCGAGCCAGTGGGGTGAAGTGCCAAAGGAAGTCCCCTTAAGCAGCCAGGACTTATGCAAATGAGGAGAAGTTGCTGAAGGGAGAGGTGCCAGGCCGGGCCGGATGAGGGCAAGGTGCTCCAAGTGCTCTGGCACAGGGTCTCAGGGGGTGCTCACTTTGGGGTCACGTGAGTGCAGTTTTGGCACCTGCAGGAGAGCACCTCCTGAGAGCCTGTGCCCCTTGTCACCTCACCCCCGTCTCCATCCCCACGACCTTCATGCCTCTCTGACTCCATCATTTGACAGCAGATTAGTAGGAACAGGATGATCTCTCTATCCTTGTTTAGTGTCCTGCTCAGGTTTTTCTTCCTGAACGCTGCTAAGAGACTGCTCCCAGAGGTCACCCAAGGGGCCAGTGCTGGCCCCTCAGATGTGTCTGAGCCATGCTGTGTTTTATCCGTTGAGGCATTTCAGATTTTGAAAATCTCTCTGGCTAGCTTCTCTTTAAAAATAGTCAGATGATGTGACACCCATATTCCCATGTGGAATACGCTGGAAGCAATCAGACCAGACATGCATGCTCTGCTATTAGCCAGTCTCCAGCGCTTGGGGGGCTACTGTCTACATGACTCATTTTCATCATTCCAGCTCCTCTGGCCCGGAAGTTTCTAGCCCCGGCCTGACACCAACTCCTTTGCCGTATCCTTCCTGTGTTGGCTGTGAGTGTCATGGACCAATAGAGCCAGCTGCCTAGTTCTGGAACCCATCACTGCTTTCAATGCAAGGCCATGCTTTTCGTGGCTGTTTCCAGCCACCAACTGATCAAGACAGGGGCACTAAGACAGCTGAGGACACCCCACCAGATCTGCCCACACTTTCTCAGAATAAATTGCATCTAAGATGTTTCTTACCCAACCTTCCTTCCTTCCCTCTCTCCCTGCATGGCAGTTTGGTGGCTTCCTCAGCCCCCCTCTAGACCTCTCCCCGCTTTCCCTCACCAGTCTTTCTTCCATAAATTTCTAGCAGTCTAGAGTGATGCTTCTCTGAGGACCCAAACGAACTTCCTAGAGTGAAACCACATAAATTTAGATTCCACATACTTGGGACATGATGTTAAATCAAAGCTAGGCTGAGCTGAAGTTTTTGCCCTTATCCTAATCATGCAGAAAACATTTTTAAAAATAAGTAGAGTAAGCCAAAGTGTTCAAAGAATGGACTTCCCATTTAAAGAGAAAGGGATTTGCAGTTCCTCTAAACTCCCCATTTGCATGCAAGCTGCTACAGAGCTTATTGCCTTTACTTTTTACTATTCCTTAATATAGGCTAACTCTATTAAAACAAGAGATGTTTTTCTTCCAAAGCACTCCATAATTTAGATCTTCCTCCCCCCAGCTGGTTGACCCCCAGGAATCCCAGGCAGCAAAGGAGTTTCGTAAGCCACAGGGGTGTGGTGCCACTTCCCTTCTTCCCTTTAGCAGTGTCAGCTCTGGGGTGGCAGAGGAACTGGTGGCGGACATGAACTTTAGGCCATTCCCCCTCAGACCCTTCAGACAGCCCTGGAAATGCAAGATGGGATGAGGTGTCCCCATCCTGCCTGGCCACTATGATCTCAGAAGAATAAATCTTATTGGGGTCTCCAGGAAACAGCCCAAGACTGCCAAATCAAAGGCAACGAAGGAAAAGGAATTCACCATCATCGTTTTTTCCAAAGAACTTCCAGATCTTCTCAGCTCTCTTTTCTGGTGTGTTTTCATCATCTGGGAGGTGCTTCACATCCTCAGGATTGATCATTTTAAAAATAGCCTGTACCAAATCAAGAGAAAGAACTTGTTAGAAGGAAATGTAAGGGCCGGTAACCCTGGGAAAAGCCGCGTCGTACGCCGTGCACAAAAATCTCCTCAAAGTGGATCAAATACTTAGCTCTAATACCTGAAACTGTAAAACTCCAAGGAAAAAAATAAGAGAAAAGCTTCCTGACATTGGTCTTGACAATAATGTCTTGGATATGACACTAAAAGCGTAGGCAACAAAAGCAAAATTAAACAAGTGGGATTACATCAAACTAAAAACCTTCTGCTTGGCAAAGGAAACAACCAACAAAATGAAAAGGCAATTTATGGTGGGAGACACATTTGCAAACCATATATTTGATAAGGGGCTGATGTAAAAAATATATAAGGAACTCTTATAACTCAATAGCAAAAGAACAGATAACCCAACTGAAAAAATGGGCAAAGAACATGAAGAGACATGTCTGCAAAGGAGACATACAAGTGGCCAACAGGTATATGAAAATGTGCTCAATGTCACTAATCATCCAGGAAATGCTAATCAGAACCACAATAGATAGCCCCTCATACCTGTTAGGATGGCTGTTATCAAAAAGCCAAGAGGTAATAGGTATCAGCAAGGGGGTGGAGAAAAGGGAGCCCTGGGACACTGTTGGTGGGAATGTAAATTGGTACAGCCATTACGGAAAACACATTGGGGACCTTGGGTCACTTCCAACACAGTGTCCCTCTCTCAGTGCCCAGATGGGCTGGACGACCAGGTGTCCCCTAAGGCAATGGTTGCAATACAGATGCTGCTGTTTGATCTACTGAATCCGAGTCCTAGTTGTGTTTTGAGAGCTCCATGAGGGACAGGGAAGGGTGAAGAAGGCTTTCACTTCTTACTTTATATCTTTCTGTACTTTGAATTTTCTGACCATGTAGACGTATTACTTTCATTTATTTTAAAAAAAGAAAATAAGAATTAAAAGTTTTCCAGAGCAAAATCCCATGGCAGCCCTGAGGTTGGAGTTTGGGAATCGCAAACTCAGACCCCAGTGCCCAGAGCTTTTTCTCGGGTCCTTGAGGCACCCCCATTGCCCAGCAGGATTAGCTCATGACGATAATGGCTAGCGTTTGTTGAGCACTTAATGTGTGCCACTTTTGAAAACATTTTTAACATCTAACCTTCATGACAACCTTATGAAATAGGTATTATTGGTCCCATTTTACAGACGAAGAAACTGAGACAACGAACGTGCTAAAAGCCACCCAGCTAGAGGTAGGAGAGTGCAGACTCTAAGCCGGGCAGTTTGGTTGTTCAGGCGCCAGTCTTGTGCTACGCCGTAGAGTGCTCACCTCCACGTGCCTGCGACGCCTGGCGGGCACTGGCCAGGCTGGGGAAGGGACAGGGAGGTGGCAACGAGAATTTCCCAAAGGAAGCTCCCATTTAACCTTCGGCTCAGGAGGATCCAGAGAAAGGCTTAGCGTTGGGCTCAAGGATGCTTTTTACCTCCCTCCTCCTCTCTGCAATGACGGAGCCGGGTGTGCAAGGCAGGAAGTGCCTCCAGACCTGTGAGATCAGGGGAAGGGACAAGGTGGCTCCATGCACTTCGTTTCAAGCTCCAGGATTCTAGGGTTCCACGGGCTCAGGAGCACCAGGGCTAGCCAGGCCCAGGGAGGACACTCAAGGTTCCTCGCGTGCTGGGGCAGCAACAGGAGTGTAGACAGGTGTGTTGGGTGGGAGTCGGGAGGATACTCTCGCTGGAGCCTTCTGCCTCCCTGGAGACACTGGGAACAGGCCAGACAAGGGCAGTGATGCCTGTGAAATTAGGTCAGCAGCTCTGAGAAGTTCCCCTTCAGCCCGCTGCTGCTATAACAAAAGGAACAAGGAGATCAAACCCGGCAGCTCCCGGCAGCCCCGGGAGGGATACAAGTGTAGTGGCCCCCATAACTCCTATCTGTGTCTTGAGCCATGGGCACCGTGTGCAGCAGGTATGGCAGCTGGACACGGGAGTGGCTGGCTGCCTGCCCACCCTCCTTCCAGCACGGAAAGACAAACTGTCAGAGCCTCAGGAAAGGTTGCAAACACCATTGAATCATCATCACCTGGGCCCAGGAAGGTTGTGTAGTTTCCCCATGGCAACACAGCTAGGAGGTGTCAGAGCTGGGACTGGAACCCTCTATATCTGACTCCCAGGCCAGTGCTCTGTCCTTGGCCTTGTGATCTGGTGAACAGCAGAGCCTTCTGTCACCTTGTACAGCCTTGGCCACTGATGCGCCCTCCCTCCCTCCCTTTGCTCCCCTCTTTCTCCTCCCTCCCTCCCTCCCTCCCTCCTTTCCCTCTCTCCCCTTCCTCCTCCTTTTCTTCAAGGAGCACCAACTTGTAGGTTCCTGCTGGGCCCAGCATCCTTATGTAGCTCTGAAGACTTGGTCCCTGTCCCAGGCCACCCAGACTCCACAGCCACTCCAGGGGGGCTTGCTCTCCAGACTGTGCCCAGACGATGATGGGGGGGGGCACATGCCTGCCACTAACAGGAGCCCTGAGCTGAGCACCGAGGATGAGCCCACTGGCCACAAGATGCATGCTTGGCTATTTTATTTATGGTTTCTCCTAATAAGGGCGGAAGAACTCTGCAAATGAAAGCATGATTACAAATGCACAAAAAAACCATATAAATCATGAACAACGTTCTCCCTACTAACAGGACAGAATTAGAAAAATAAAGCAAGTGGCATGGGATGGGGGAATTAAAAAAGAGTCAGTAAAAAGATATGAAATGAAGGAGACTAGAGCTGATGTAATAGGAAAGAAATCGAAATGCCTTGGTGTCCAAAAATATAGGAGTGTTAGATAATCTTATGGCATTTATGTAAGCTAGAATGCTAAGCAGCTATTAAAATGTTTTTGAAGACTATGTAGTGATATGGACAACATGTGATAAAAGAGTAACGGGAAAAGTATGATAAAAATCAAATGTAAATATGTCACAGCTCTAAAATTGTTTCAAATTATCTAGATAAAAACTATAAAGGTACACACTAATATGTTAACAGAAGTTTTTCTGGATGTTGGAATTAAAGGCAATTTTTATTTTCTTTTGCACATGTTTTTAAACTTCATGACGGACTTGCATATTAGATAAAAACTATTTTTGAGACATCTAAAGTATTCCCACAAATGATCTGACACTAGGGCAATATGGACAGAGGAGCACATGTAATGGAAGCAGGTGGAAGCGTGTGCCCCTCGTGGAACCCATGGGAGCCCGAGCAGACAGTGGGCAGATCTAGGGCACGTGCCAGGTGTGCAGCTCGCCGTGCGGGGACCCACCTTATGTCAGGAAGAACGCTAGGACCAGCACTCAGGGCTCATGTCCCCAACTCCGATCTCTTTTTACTTTATATTTGACGCATATTGTGTGTTTAAAATTCGTTGCGATGGAATTTGATTGTGGACTGCTGAGAATTTTGAATGCACATTTTAATAAAGAAAACGGGAAAGGAGGGAGGGATGAAAGGGACGGAGGGAGGGAGGAAGACAAAAAATGTGAATACAGTCATGTGCTGCTTAACAACAGCGATACATTCTGAAAGGTGCATTGTCAGGCGATTTTGTCGCTGTGTGAGCACGGTAGAGTGCACTCACACAAAGCCAGATGGTTCAGCCTGCTGTACGCCTGGGCTGTACAGTGTAGCCTAGTGCTCCAAGGCTACAAACCTCTACAGCGTGTTACTGTACTGAGTTACTGTAGGCAATTGTAACACAATGGTAAATATCTGTGTATCTAAACATATGGAAACATAGAAAAGGTGCAGTAAAAATATGGTATAAAACAGACATCCTCAAACTACGGCCTGCGGGCCACATGCAGGCCACCTAGCACATTTATCCAGCCCTCTGGGTGTTTTTGCCACCGCTGCCTATCCTGCTTAGCAGCGGACTCGTCCCGGGCCCGCAGTGCGCACTCTCCAACGGTCTGAGGAACAGTGAACTGGCCCCCTGTTTAAAAAGTTTGAAGACCCCTGGTATAAAAGATAAAAATGGTTCACCTGTATAGGGCACTTAAGGTGCACCAATGGAGCTTGCAGGACTGGAAGTTGCTCTGGGTGAGTCAGTGAGTGAGTAGTGAGTGAATGTGAAGGCCTATTGCTGTACACTGGGGCTACACTACATTTATTTAAAAAATAAAGCAACTGTGCTACGAGGTCTCAATGGCTATGATGTCACGAGGCCATAGGAATTTTTCAGCGCCATTCTAATCTTAGGGGCGCACCATCATATGTATGGTCCACTGTTGGCCCAAATGTTATGCGGTGCATGACTGTGTTAGCAAAGGCCCGGATTGTTGTTTAAAAAGAAAATGCAGCTGTGGGCAAGTGCCCAGCCCTCTAGCAACACCAGCATCCGGGAGGCGCTTCTTTACCGCACTCTCGGGGCCAGGGGCCTGAATCCCCCCGTCCCGCCCGCCCGCCCCCCAGCTCTGTCCCGTCTGCATCAGCACCGCGGGAAGGGCAGAGGGAGAGACTGACCATGACGATCTCCAGCACTTCGTTCTTGCTGATGGCCCCGTTGCCGTCCACGTCGTAGAGGGAGAAGGCCCACTCCAGCTTCTGGGTGGTCTTGCCGGCGGTGGTCATGTGCAGGGCGATGACGTACTCCTTGAAGTCCAGGGTGCCATCGCTGTTGGCATCGAAGCTGCGGAACACGTGCTGGGCGTAGGCCTTGGGGTCGGAGTCCGGGAAGAACTTGGCGTAGATGCTCTGGAACTCCTGCTGGGTGATGCGGCCGGTGGGGCACTCCTTCAGGAAGGACTGGTACCAGGCACACAGCTCCTCCTCCGTGAACTTG
This sequence comes from Mirza zaza, assembly GCA_008750895.1. Classification (NCBI taxonomy): domain Eukaryota; kingdom Metazoa; phylum Chordata; class Mammalia; order Primates; family Cheirogaleidae; genus Mirza; species Mirza zaza. The sequence continues at coordinate 53,094 of VSMD01069551.1, read as the reverse complement.
GTGTTCAGCTGCAGCTCATCCAGGATCTCCTTGGACAGGGCCCCACTTTTGCTGTTCCCCATGGGTGAGGGAGAGTGGGCAGTGGCTGGGCGGCGGCTGGGTGGGACGTGCGTGGTCCCCTGGCTGCCGGGGCTCGGCGCTGGTGTGAGATGGCGACCGGGACGCTGGCGGATTAGGGGGATTTGCGGCCAGTTCTTCCCAGTCCTTGGACGGAGGAGGAGCTCGAGGGTGGGGTGCTCCCAGAACCCTCCTGAGATTAAAATAGAGAGGCGCCAGGCCTGCCCCAACCCAGCCCCGCCCTCCAAGGGCAACCATGTCCCCTGCTTGTCTTCTGCGCCAGCTCTGTGCGTCTCGGGGCCGGGGCTGGCGATTCACGTCGAGCCCCAGACCGCAGTGCTCAGGGGCACGGGCCTGGAGCCAGCGCGGTTCAAATCCCGGCCCGGCCACCGAAATAGCTGTGTGACCCCGGCCACGTCTCTTAACCTCTCTCCTCCTGGGACGCTCTTTTCCTAATTCTTTGCCTCAGTCCCGTCTCAGCCAGGCCCTATACCAGCCATTCTATTTACAAGAGCACACCCCAAACGGCGCCCTCACGGGAATGGAAGTGCCGCGAAGGACGGGATTTTGTCTGTGTTGTTCCGGACGCAGCTCCGTTGCTGGAGGAGTGCCTGGCAGGTGTGGGCCCCCCGGAGATATTTCCTGAATGAATGGGTCTAACAGTGCCTACCTCACTGTCGTCGTGAGGCTGAAATCAGTTCGTATGTGCAACACACTTAGAATAGAACCTGGCACATAGTTATTGCTACACACATATTAGTTTTCAGTATTCATCAATCTCAGGGATTAAAGGATAAAGTGCCCTTGGGGGACAGCAGGTAGGCTGAGTGGGGCAGGTGGGCCGGGGACAGCAGGGGGCAGTGAGGCCTGCACCTCACCTGGAAGGGGCTGCCAGGGAATGCAGTCTTAAAGGCTTGTGGCTCAGTGTTGCAGGATTTTTTTTTTTTTTTTAATTTTCCAAGAGTAATCCAGGAATCAGTGTTTTAGATGCAATTGCCATATTTTTAAGCTTTGGCAATTAATTCGAAATTTTATAAAGCACAGTGTGGGCCAGACACGGTGCATCTGTGGCTCGGTGTGAACCTGCAGGCGGCCGTTGCAGCGGGGAGCAGTGCTGGAAGTGCATGCTTGCAGGGGGAGCGAACGGGCACGGGGAGCAGTGGCCGGGACGGGGCGCTGCGCAGAGGACGCCTTCACGTCCCCGCGCCAGCTTGGCAGGAGCGCGGAGCACAAGAACCTCGTGACTGCGCCACACGCCTGAGCTCTTGTCACCCAGGGGAAGGTCAGGGGTGCTCTCAGCCGAGCGCAGTGCTAGAGGACGACACACCCAGGCCCCAGAGCTGCCACCGAGGATGGACAGCTGCCTCCTCTTGTGCAGGGTGGGAACTATGAAGAACAACCCCACCGTCTCCCGGCTGCTGAGCTGGGGTTTGTGCTCTGTTTCCTAGTAGGCTAATGGCAGGAGAATGAGGTCCCCGCAGCTGGGAGGAAGCCACCTGCTGTTGCGCAGGAAGGACTGAGAAGTTTGGGCACTGAGGCATGACCTGCCCCTCCTGGCCACCCTGCCCGCTGTAATTCAGCTGTTTCCCAGGAACCTTAATGTGAGGCGGTGTGTGTGTGTGTGAACTTTCTAATTTTTTCCATCAGTTTGTGAAAATGTTATTTCTTAATAGGAATCCTTTCTCTTGTAGACTTCCGCTCTCCTGTAGCAGGCATTTAAGAACAGTTAGAAACAGGACAGCCACCAACTTGAAAACAAACCGACCAAGCAGGCAAGCCCAGCCACACGCCGAATCACATTCTCTGTGGAGCTTCCTGGGGGACGGAAGGGGAGTGAGGCCACAGGCCGTGGCCCCTCGCTCTGAGCCACCAGTGGCAGGTGACCAAAGTGCCTCCTGGGTGCCAGGCCCGTCCTCACACGCCTGCAGGTGAGGCAAGGCCAATGCCACCACGGGGCAGAAGCGGAGGCTCCGAGGCGCGTTGGCAGCCCGCTCAGCCGCTGCTAAATGGCAAAGGCAGGAGGAGGCACAGCCTGGGCTGCAGGCTCTCGTCCAGGGAGCTTCTCCCAGAGGGGGCCCGAGAGGGCCAGAGCCTCCCCTGCCTCGGTGAGGACCTGGGTTTGCATGACGACGGAAGGGGCCCGGTTAGGTGGAAGGCAGCCAGAGCCCGCCAGTCTTTCTGTCCTTTGCAGGGGCGAGGAGGAAGGAGCTGGCTGCAGGTCGGGGGCAGCCGGTGCCGTCCACATTCTCCAGGTTGCGGTGCCCGGGAGGGGCCCCCGGAGGGGACCGCAGGCAGCTGTGTTGATGCTGCTGAAAGGGAGGGTCACGACCTGGAGGTTTGTTTGAAAACCTGCATAAACATCTTCTATCAGAGGGAGAGCTCATGCTCCTTAGCCAAACAAGTTGTTGGAGATGATGTATGGTGAATGGATTTGTTAAGTCTGAGCTGGGGCCATAAACAGTTCTGAACCCCAAAGACTGCTGTTGGGGAGCAGGCGTCGTCTCCGGGCAGAGGATCTCAGTTTGCTCCATCTGAGCTGTTAGCAGGGCCCAGACCCGACCTCCCATCCCCCTACCTCCCAGCCAGGAGCTGAAGGGCCTGGCCGGCACCTGCGGAGAGGGTGCGGGGAGAGGGAAAAGGGGGTTTGCGGGAGGTGGTGGGGGCAGCGCAGGGGAAGAACCCTCCTCCCACAACCATCGCCATCGCAGAAAACGGTGATCCTTCCTTTGGGTTGCTGGGACCGGGATCCTTGGCGTTCCCCTCGGAGATTGTCTCTCAGTCACTCCCACCCCAGTCTGTCCAGAGACGGACTCGCTCTACCTTCAGAGCGCGTCTGGGCCTGGCCACGCTCCCGCCTGCATCACACCCATCCCCGCAGGCACGTCGCCCCTGCCTCCTTGCGGTCCCGGCCTCTGCTCTCACCCCTTACGGATGAGCAGCAGGCCCCAAGGCCTCGCTCGCGGGCTGTGGCTTCCCCCAGAGTCAAAGTCAAAGGCAGCCCTGGCCCTGGCCCAGCGTTCTCGTAGCTCGTCCACCCCTCCTCCCGCTGCCTCTGCTCCAGCCACACTGGCCTCAGACACCTGGGCGTCCTCCCTGAGGGGAACATCCCCCAGCGGCCTGCCTTGTCTTTGACCAAACGCCACCTTTTTTTTTTTTTGAGACAGAGTGTCGCTTTGTTGCCCAGGCTAGAGTGAGTGCCGTGGCGTCAGCCTAGCTCACAGCAACCTCAAACTCCTGGGCTCAAGCAATCCTCCTGCCTCAGCCTCCCGAGTAGCTGGGACTACAGGCATGCGCCACCATGCCCAGCTAATTTTTTCTATATATATTAGTTGGCCAATTAATTTCTTTCTATTTATAGTAGAGATGGGGTCTTGCTCTTGCTCAGGCTGGTTTCGAACTCCTGACCTCGAGCAATCCACCCGCCTCGGCCTCCCAGAGTGCTAGGATTACAGGTGTGAGCCACTGTGCCCAGCCAAAATGCCACCTTTTCAATGAGGCCACTCCAATGAGACCGGGATCTTACCCACTGTCACCCTGCTCTGCTGCCCTTTTTCCATAATACTCAACACCTTCCACACCCACACAACTAGGGCTGCTGTTATTGTCTGTCTCTCCCTGCTAGACTGCAAGCCCACGAGAGAAGGGCTGCTGGTTTCCTGTGCTGATGCGTTCCCAGTACCCAGAGCAGCGTCTGGCAGGTAACAGATGCTCAGTGATTACTGAACGAATGAATGAGAAAAGAAAGAAGGGCCAGCAGCCCCCGAGGCGGAAGGGAGCAGAAGGCTGGAACCCACAGAGGCGGGAAGTCACCAGGAGGAGGGGCTGGGCCAGGTGCGTGCGTGGGGCCGGCAGTGTAGTGTCCACCTGGGCATCGATGTCCAGGTGCCCTTTGCCCCTCTGCTAAGTCATTAGGAGTACAGTCGCCACCAATCCTGAGAGCCTGGGAGGAATGCTGAGGCCGGTCATGCAAAGAAGAATGTGGCAGCCCTCCAGGAAGGAGGGTCGCCCAGTGGGACCCAGTGTCTCTGGACAGTTTATTTTACAAGGGATGAATCTAAGCATCTCAAGTGTACACACAGAGCCAAGAAAAAAAACGAGATAGGATTTAACTTCCTGAAAACTCTTTATAATAATGCAGGACAGTTATATATAGCAAACGCCTTCAAAATTTAAACTCTTTAAACATTTAATTCTTCAGCATTAATACACATAAATGCTATTATGGGGTGGGGCTGGGGCGGGGAGGGGTGGGCTACAGCCTCCACGGGGATCGGAGTTTCGACAGTGTTACTTATAAATTATATTACATTGATTTTATTTATGGATCTAGGCAGCCAGGGGATGGAAGGATATACAGTGTGGGGTAAACACATTCATCCTGGGGTGCGGAATGCTGGCAGGAGACACAGCTTTGTAACATTAAAAATGTATAAAGTATTTAGCAAAAGTTACAGAAAACAGACCAAACAAGCAAGTTTATTTTGTTAGAAAATTCCACTCTCATGGGGTTTGCTGATGTGCTCTGTCTGTGCAGGGGAAGCCTCTCGTCATCTCCTCCCAGAGGGGAGGGAAGGGATGCGAATTTGGGGCCCCTGTAACCAAGGATGGCTGGTGTGCCTCTGGATGTCTGTCCCTGGGTCGCCTGGTCCCCCGGCCCCCCGACGCCCGAGAGCCAGCCTGCGGCCAGTGCTGCGGGAGTGAAGCAGCCCCGACAGGCAGGGGGTGTGACCTGACTTCACATCAGGGGACAATGGGGGCCACGGAGCAGGGCCGGTCCTGTGCTCTTCCTGGTGCGGCGAGCTTTCCCCCTCCGTCTGCGTCACGCCGTCCCCGTGAATGCACCCCACACCCTGACCTTTTCTGTCCCACCACTGCAGTCCTGTGAGGGATTTCCCCACGTGCAAAGGCACGGCGCCCCGAACACCACACGGCAAGCCTCCAAAGGTCCTTATCCCCTCCCCTCCCCACCCCACGAGACACCTCCTGACAGCGGCTCCTCGCAGAGCGGCGCCAGCACGGGGAGAGCTGGGAGGATGGGAGCACTGGTTTCTGCCCTCTCCCCGTCTTATTCTTACCCTAACCTGCAGCGACAGGAGCTGGTCCCCGACCCTCCGCAAATCCCCACCGGAAATCGTGCTCCTGCGGGGGAGACACGGACAGTCCCTCCCTGGGAGATCTAGCCCAGAGGAGCCCCAGCAGCCCGACCCTCAGCTCCCATCCTGGGACCCTGTGGGCTCAGCCTTTCCGCCCTCATCTTCATCTGGCCTAGATCCACACATGTCGCTGGTTCGGATGGAGAAGGTTTCCCTTTCACCCGGCAGGGCACACACAAGACACAGCCTGGAGCAGCGTTTACCTTGGCGGTCACACCCACGGCCTGGCCTGAGCTGGGTTTGGTCCTATCTCTGCCACCCCGTGCCACCACTCAGGGGCGTGCAGGCACAGGGCAGGCTCATTGTGACCACCAGCCGAGCAAGGCTCCAGCAATGACAAGGACCAGGAGGGAGGGGGCTCTGTCTTCACACCTGTCCTGGCTCCTGGGGAGGAGATCCCAGGACATACCAAACATCAGCGGACCAGACCCACGAGGTAAGGACTTAAGCTTTGTGGGTCCTAGAAGGAACTACCTCATTCTTAACACTCACAGAGCTCTTAATTTTAGCTCCATTTGAGTCTAAAGAAGTGCCAGGGCATCTTTTTCACAAGAATTTTAGGCAACTCTATGGGCAGCTGTGCAGATGAGACCCAGACTAGGCATGACCCCGAGTATAGGGGACAAAACCGGAAACAAGAAGGGGAGGAGAGAAGTGCAGTCACTGGAGGCCTGAGACACCATCTAGAACAACTACCCTCAGTTTCCAGATGAAGCAACAGATCCAGGAAAGGGTGAGACCACGGCCAGCCCCAGACTTCTCATCCGCACTACTTCCGCATGCCTTTCGTAGCCCCCAACACTCAATAAATGCTAAGAACCATGTGAATTGAAGGCCCCAGAAGGGAGGGCATCCGCTGGCTGAGACGTGGGTGGCAGAGGAGCCCCCACCTGCCCCGTCCCCTCCCCTCCCCCGCTGCTTGCTGCACTGTCAAAAAGCTGACATGAGCCAGAAAGGCAAGTGTGAGTCCAGGAACCACCCATGGGCACGGCTGGCATTCGGAGGAGCGAGCTGGACGTGGTCGTACAGACACACTTAAGACCCCCCGCCCCCCAGGCCGGGAACTTCCAGGGCAAACAACTCACTTGAAAAGCAAGGAAGCAGCAGGGCACACCCACGCGATGGAATACTCCTCAGCAATGAGAAGGGACAGACTGCTGACACAGTGTCATGAGTGACTCGAAAGCGTTAAGCTGAGCGGGAGAAGCCAGACTTGAAAGGCTATGCCAGTGGGACTCCACTTACATGACATTCTAGAAAAGGCAAAGCTATAGGGTCCACAGATCAGTCAGGGTTGGCAGGAGAAGAGGGTGGGAGGGAATTTTTTGGAGTCATGGAAATACATGATCTTGGTGGTGGTTACGTAAGTTTGCCAAAATTCACAGAACTGAATACTTCCAAATGGTGAGTTTTACTGTCTCTGAATTATACCTCAGTAAGCCTGGGGACAAAGTGGAGCAGTGGGCCTCGTAGGGGCAGCAGGGATTATGGGGATAAGATGATACCCACGCTGACCTGTCGCCCACCTAACATCTGTAAAGTGCTCTCCTCCACCTGCATTGTAACAGCAGGTCTGAGCCTCCTGGTTAGCTCTCCTTGTCAAGGCTCTTCTCAGCTGGAAGTAAATTCACCTACACAAGCCAAGGTCTTTGATGTCCTTGGAATTTTATGGCTTGTATTTCCAAGAAGGGACTTTGGCTCAGCCAAGACTTTTATGCACGTATCCACTGATCTAGTAATTGATTGTTTTTCACAAAGGGTATAGAAATAAATTCTATTTCTGTTTTCTTGGCTAGGAAGCAGCCCTGACAGGCAGAGAGGGGCCTCCCACTGCAGAGATTCTCCGTGGCTGACAGGGTGTTGAGTGGAGAGGTAGGAAGGAGGCCCAAGGACAGAACCTCAGGGCAGCTGTCTGCGTGGCTCATAAGGCCTGTGGGTTGCAGCACTGATCTAAAGCACTCAAAAAAATAGAAGGTAATAAGTGGGTCTTCCTGGAGGTTGTTGTAGCAACCAACTCACTTTGAACACCATCTTAGAGTTTTGTTTTGTTTTTTTAAATCAGACTTTCACAGACAATCTCGTGCATCAGTGTCGCCCAGGTGGGGGCAGGTGGAAGGGGCTGACTTCTTCCCAGAGACAGAGCAGTGGATGTTCCCAAGAGGAGCCCAGAGTCGCCCACTCTGAATAAACCCTGCCAAATCCTGCCCTAAGCACCCAAATATACACACAAACAAAATAACCAGCACCACCCAGACAGCGTGCTGCTGCTCCAAAGCGCACTTCCCACGTTCTCGTCCTTATCTTGATTTCACCTGTGTGTGTGTGTGGGGGGACTGTTAACAGGGTCGGCAGCCTGGACACTTGACTCCAGCCCCGCTCCTCATTCGCTGTGTCATTTCAGGGCACTCACTGGCTGTCCTTGGGTGTCGCCCTTCCTATATGGAAACTGAGGAGAGTTATTTAAAATAAATACCTTTCTGAAATTGGAGTTGGATATGGGCTGTGCAGGGCCGGTGACTGGGCAATTAGAATCTGCTGCTGTCTACCTTTCTAGCCACTAGGTAAATGCCACATGGCAGTTTAAATAATAATTAAGGGGAAGGGCATGTCTATAACCCCCCCCCCCCAGGGAGAGGCAATGATATAAAATGTAACCAAAATGTTTGTACCCTCGTAATACTCTGAAATGAAAAAAAAAAAAGGATCCCAGGGGGTTAAATGTGGCATTTCTCACTGCCCAGAAACGTCTGCACGTGCCTGTCTGCATGGAGCAGAGGTGCCTGTCTTACTCACAACTACAGTTCCACTGCTCAGCACAATGCCTGGCTTGTCCTGAGCATTTGCTGAATGAATGAATGAATGAGTGAATGGAGGCTAACAAGCACAGAAGACAGTACCTCAGAAAACCTAAATTCTGCAGAGAGTACCTGCATGCGAATGCCAAGTACCAACTTGCAAGGCCCCAGGGAAAAGATGACTTTACATAAAACAAGCGATCGTGGGCTTCTCTGACGACAGGGCCATATCTTGTCCTCAGGTTAGATTTTAGCACACTGCTTGGCCACAGCTCAACGCTTGTTGCATGAATACCAGATGGAAGGAAAAGGAAAGGAAGTATGTGAAGAGGTTGAAGAGCAGGTGAGGGGATGAGAGGGAAAGAATGACCTCAGAAAAGGACTGGCTCAGACCGGGTCAACTTGGGCCACTAGGGAAGAGGCCAGAGAGCTCGCTCCATCCCAGGGACGAACAGAGGACTCCGGAATCCTCAGACAGGAATGAGAAGACAAAGTCAGCAAGCCACCCTGTGCTCGAGATACCTGTGCAATAACAAGGCTATTGGCTTTGAATGTTGGAAAATCATCTACAATTTGTTTACTAACCCACAAAGCGATTACCACTAGCACCCAGCTTTAATAAAGAGACCAAGAAACAGTATTCTAAAATTGGTAGCTGGTGTCAGGGTCCAAGCCCTGATCCAGGAGTGGCTCCCCAGCCCGCGGACAGAGCCGCCAGGTGGCCCCGATGCTGGTAAAGGCCCTCGTGCCGGCCTTTTTGGTTGGCATGTTTCAATAAGAGAAAAGGGACAAAGTTGGGTTTGCTTTAGTATTTTAAGCATCTTTCTAATATAAACTACAAGAAAGCAATTCTGACTCAATGAAAGAGGTGCCAAAAGATTCCAGATTAATAAGTCATCAGTTACTAGCACGTAAGACTGAAAGACCAGGAGTTGTGCTTGTGGAATTGAGCCCTCGAGGGAGATGTGTGGGTCAGATCCCAAGTAATCAGTGGGAAAGATTAAGAAAGATGGGTTCCCAGCTGCCACCTGACCCTGGCTTGCTCTTCTCCCGGCCCTCAAGCTGATGCTCTAGACTGACGTGCTGGAGAACCCGTCTGCCGTGGCACAGAGAGGGAGAAGCGATGAGTGGACCAACGGCAGAGCCCAGAGCTTCCCACGTCACGCTCGAACCAGGCTTTTCCAGGAATCAGAAGATGGAGAGAGGGAAGGAGGTGCTGGCACCAAGTGAGGGCCTGATGCAGTGCTCTGGGACATGCACGAGGAGCTGGACACCCTACAGTGGCCAGGACAGAGTCCGCGATGCCTGTCCGGTGCCCGCCAGTGAGAGAAAGCCTTACAAGGGACAGGGGTCCCGCCCCAACTGTGTACGAGCAGATGGAAGCCATCTGGGGGACCACGAAGACTTGACCTGGCCCGTCCCCCGTATGGGACTGACCCAGCCCCTGAAGAGCCCACAGTGGGTGGCCTGGGAGAGCGGGGCCGGGTGACCAAACGGTGCAGGCCCCAGATGGCGCCCTGTGCCTGGCTGGCCTCTAAGACGAGCTGGTTTATTTCTACCCCCAAGCCTTGGGACGGGCTGGGCGGAGCCTTGATAGCTGGGAACTTCGGAAAGCTGCCTCTGATGAGACTGGGCAGGGGCGGCAGGGAGGCGTGGAGGGTCTTCCTGCGGAAGCAGCTGAGGGAGGGGTGGGTTGGGACTTCCAGAGACTCTACAGAGGCGGCCTGATCTGACAGGAGACGCGATTCAACGCTCCGACTCGGGGCTAATTTGCCGAATGAGGTAGTTCCATCCTGACCTCTCCGGGCAGGGCTGGTCTGGGAAGACAGAGCCAGGCCTTCCACCCAAGACCCATGGTGATGAGAAGCAGACGAGAAAGGCCAGATGTGGGCTCCCGGGATGCAATGGGGCAGGCAGGGAGGGCTGCAAAGGATTCTGGGTGCACCAAGAGCTGACCGGTGCCTTCCGCCTGTGATTCCGATCCTGACGCCTGGCGTGGAGACAGAGACCTCCCTCCCCCCCTCCTCCAAAGCCCTGCAGACCAGGGACCTGGCTGGAGGAAGGGTCTTGGGGCTTCCAGGGACGCAACCCCTACAGTCTGTCCTCAGAGCGGCAAGCACAGCACGGGGGTGGGGGGCTTCGGCCTCAGAGACAGGGCAGGGCTGTGGGTCTGTGTTCCTGGCCTGGGAATGTTGGGGAGCCCCCAGGCGGGCCGCCCAGGTCAACCTTCTGGAGTCACCAGCTCTCTCCCCTCCTCAGTGGCCCAGGAGAGTGGGCGGGGGCAGCTCCCCTCAGCAGTGGCCCCACAGCGGGAGCTGCCACTTCCTCTCCGCGGGACCCCCGCCCCTCTTCTGGGCAGGACCCCCCAGGGCCGCGCAGGCCCTTCTAGATCTCCATGTCCACAGGGCGGATGTTGCCCGTTTTGTGCTCTCTGACCCACAGCTCCCTGTCTTTGGCTGGGTCCACTTTTCGAAGCAGTTGGTCCACAGGCTCGACTGTCTGCAAGGGGCAGAGAAGAAGGTATGTTGTCAGAGGTGGCAGCCGAGCAGGGCTGTCTCTGCTGGGCCAGGCTGTCTCGCCTTAGTGCCTCTCGGAGCAGCCTCTCTGCAGGGTTGGGCTGGAGAGAGGGCAGGGGGGCCTTAAAGGCTCGTGGTCTACGACCTCTTCCTCTAGTTGTCCCCACGTTTATCACCAGGGAACAGGACAAAGGGAACTTTAGCTTTAGGTATTGCAAATATTTCTAGAAGTTGTTCTGTTTTGTTTAAGAAATGGAACGTGGATTTGCACGGATGTCCCAGGGCACTGCTGACAAGCCGTCCCAAGAGGTCACCCCAGGCTGGAGCACCCGCCTGCTGCCCACGTTCAGGACACATTCATTTGCAGTGGCTACGTAAGCTGCCATGGCACAGTGCTAGTGGCCCTGCCGGACTGTGTCACCCAGGGCCCTGCCGTGTGGGACACTCACGCTTTGGTTGAACATGTCCGTCTCGTGCCGCAGCTGTGTGTATTGGCACAGATGCTGCCGGATCATCTCCACCCTCTCCACCTCCAGCCGCTCCAGCTCCTGCCGAGGAAAGACCAGAGACCTCTGTGCACGTCCCCTCGACTTGGGGACCTTCCCAGCGGCAGATCCCAACCCCCCCCCCCCCAAAACACAAGTCCACTCTCTGGGGGCCCATGAAGAACTTGCCCTGTGTCTGGGGTGAGGTGAAGCCAATGACAGCTGCAGCCACTGTTTTTTTCCTGAAAGGCTGCTCTGCCAGGCATGTGCTAAGTGCCCTACGTGTGTTACTGACGTGTCCTCATCACGATTTGAAAAGACAGGTTCTGCTATTATCCCCATTCTACAAGCAAGGGAACTAACCCCTAGAGAGGTAATGCCGATTGCCCAAAGCAACATGCAGTTACGGGAAGAGCAGGATTTAAGCCAGGGTCTCCTGGGCTCTTACTGGTGACTCTGCACCAGTGCGGCCCGGGCCCTGTACCCTGACTGGTGGAGCAAGGGGACGCGTGTGAAGGCTTCCTCATGCTCTTGGGGCTTTGTCCTCGGGCCCCTGCTAGGCTGGTCCCCTTCTCTGTGCATCCCTGGTTCTGAGGGATGGAGCAGAGGGCAGGCAGAGAGGGCTGGGGTGGAGTGCATTGTCAAAGGGAAGAGTGGAGGAGTTTGTCCTTTGGTGTCTAGATGGTTTCCCATCTTTGGAATTTAGGGGATCAGGCTACTCTGCTCAACTAGGTCACTGCCCAGGTGATTAACCAGGGAGTAGGGTAAAGCAGGGGGCTTAATTAGGAGATTAACCAGGAGGAAAACTAGGTCATCGTCACCGGTGGAGGCTTCTAATCTGCTCTGGTGGGCTGAAGCCTGGGCAGGCAGCTGGTCAGTCCTGAGTTGGGTGGGCAGGGGTGGCTTCGGGTCGCAGGATGACCCAAAGGGCAGCCGGCATGACATCTCCCGTCCCATCCGCCCTACGGCCCAAGTACAGCCACATGCCACTGTCCCACTCAGGCGGGTGCTGACTGACACGGAGATGCAGCCCCTTTCCAGGAACACTCAGGAGACACCACGGGTTCTGCCGCCTGTGCCCCACAGCCTGTGCCCCACAACCTGTGCCCCACAGCCTGTGCCCCACAACCTGTGCCCCACAGCCCGGTCAGTGGCCTCCCGCTCCCTGTGCAGCCCTCCACACTCACTCATTCACACGCCTTGCATCGACTTGCAACTCGTGTGTGTGTGTGTGATCCTTCTTCCTGTAGCTCGGCTATTTGTCCTAAAGGGGCCACTGAACACTCGGTTGTAGGGGGGAGTCCTCGGTTGACCCTGACCTCTCAGGGGATAGCCCAAAAGGGATCCAGCCAGACCCAACCCTTGTCGGCGTTTGCACAGCTTGGAAGCAGAGAGCTGGGATTCGCACACACTAAGACTGGCCCAGATGGAGGTCTTGACCCCACCACTGGAGTGGATCTAATGATCTCTAGGGTCGCCCCACTTCATCACCCCCAGGGCCCACCACCACCCGGGGCGTCCTATGAGCCAGACCCTGCACCGCCATGTCCACACGTCCCTGACCACTTACCAGCGTGGTGGTTACCATCTCCTCAAACCACTTGGACTGGGCCTGGTTGTAGAGGTCTACACAGCGCATGAGGTCATCTCCTGGAAAGGGACAATAGTCACCACTGCGCTCCACCCTGTCCTCACCATGGCTGTCCTCTCCACCTGTGCCCCATGGTCATGCCCACCTCTCTCCCTGGGGTCCTGGTGGCCACTGGGAAGTTTGGGGGGGGGTGGTAGGAAGAAAGAGAAAGCAGAGCAAAGGAAGGAAGGGGCCAACCCTGCAAAATGAGGGGCCAGCTTCAGGGTGTCCACCTGAACTTGACCCTGGATGCCAAGAATCCAGGATGGGAGTTCTCACTGTGTGTGTAGGTGGGGGAAGGGTATCCCTAGGACCCCCAATCCTATCATGAGTCCAAGAATCACTTCCCTCTCTAAAGATAGCAGTTTTATTTTACATTGGCGAGTCCAGATTGGTTAAAATGTGTCACAAGCAATTTAGTACTAATAAGAATTACGGGAGGGAAATCTGCTAATCATGTCCGTGTGTTTGCACACATGTACACACGGCAGGACGTCATTCTGAAACACAAAACAATGTATCTGATGGTTTATGCTCGTTCATTTGTGCAGCCACAGCCTAAAACACGCCCCGGGGAGACACGCCAACTTCAGGGGAGTGGTGACCTTAGGGAAAGGGTGGGAGTTAGCTCATTCTATAGCATCTTACTTCATCAGAGAAAGATCCGAGGCGAGCTTAACTATTAAATCTTTAGGGCTAGTGTATTATTTTCTGTTATCATATGTACGTTACATCACATTTTGTAATTAGACAGAAAACAGACTGAGATGTAATTGCAATCATCACTAAGTGTACCAGCACCTTAGACCCTTGCTACACAAAACACTGTCCATGGACCAGCAGTGCTTGTGTCCCTGGGCCGGCTAGAAGTGCAGAAACCAAGGATGTACCTGAGACCTGCTGAGTCAGAAAGTGCTGTGAAGCATGTAGCCTGGTGCCTGGCACACCTGAAGTACCCAGAAAAGGTGGCATTTTTTACCATTAGGTCTAAGGACTAGTCACTTGTGTTGCAAAAAAATTCCAAACAAGAGGCATAACAGACCATATCATATGATAACAACGCAATAAGATGACAAAAATATAGCAAGATTAGAAAGCAACAGTAACAAAGTCCTTGCTCATAAAAATGTAAAGATTTTCTTTGAAGCCACTCTTGGCTCCAAGATGAAATCAAACCCAAACAGTAAAAATAGCAGAAATAAAAACACTACAAATAAGAACCTGTGGAATATGGTTCGAGCACCAGTATAAGGAAAAATAAATGTCTGGTGAGTTAAATATTTCATTGTTTTAAAAACAAAAACAAAAATAAACACCTGAAACCAAAACCAGTAAGAAAAAAACCCCAGGTTATTTAAAAACAAAAACAAAAACACACAACAAATCTTAGAAAGGGGATGGGTTAAGGATAGCTTGAGCTCAGGAGTTTGAGACCAGCCTGACCAAGAGTGAGACCCCCGTCTCTACAAAAAATAGAAAAATTAGCCAGGCACAGTGGCATGCATCTGTAGTCCCAGCTACTTGGGAGGCTGAGGCAGGAAGATGACTTGAGCCCAGGAGTTTGAAGTTGCTGTGGAGCTATCATGATGCCACTGCACTCTAGGCCGGGTGACAGAGCAAGACTCTGTTTCCAAAAAAAAAAAAAAAAAAAGCAGGGGCGGGGATGAGTCTTTCTAAAGACAGCCCCCAAACCTAGAGTCCTTAAGAGAAAAGATCACTGAACAGAAATAGCCAATGGGTTGCTCTCCCTAATATATAAACAGTCTATGGTCAGTCTCAATAAGAAAATGGAGAGAGGATATGAGCTAATCAGTTCACAAAAAAAAAGTAAAAAATGATTTATATTTTTGAAATGCTCAACCCTGCTCAGGGAGAAATGCAAATTAAAAACAAAATATTATTTTTGACAAGACACCAGTGACTTCAAGCGTTGATAACATGCAATGCTGATGAGCATTTAGGGGACAGGCATTCATAGATGCTACTGGTGGGCACTGTATCTGGAGAGCAACTTGGAAATACCCATCAAAATGAACAAAACTCCAATCCAGCATCTATATTCCCTCTATGTGCAGATCTGGTCTTACACACACAAGAAGGTAGAGGTCTGCTAACACAGCATCACTGGCACTGGCCAACACTCTGAAACAATCTAAAAGTCCTAAAAATCAATTAAGAGAATGATGAAATAAATTTCAGTACAATCACACGCTGGGTACCAGTCAACCATTAAAAAGTTCGATGTGCATGAATGTTTGGGTAAAGAGATTTATAGGTAATGAAATAAAAGCTACTTCTAAGATATATTAATTAAAAAGTAAGTTCAGAAGATAGAGCATATGATCTACTTTATATAAATGTAAATATAAATATTTAAAAATTAAAACACTAGGAAGTGATGGTGATTATTTCTGGTGAATAACATTTTGTATTTTTGTGTGCCAATTAAAATTATAATATTAAATAATATTATAAGTTTAATATTAATAATTCTAATGTTAAGATCATAATCATTAATGGTATAACTATTAATATTACAGTTACATTATAATCCAATATTATAATTAATAATGTAATTTTAATATTAAAATCAAAATATTTAATATTAAAATTAAAATATTTAATATTAAAAGTACCAATATTGTTTCTATAGCGTAATTTATTTTTAAATGAGTTAATAAATTCAACAAATTTAAATATGTCTCTTCCTTCTCTAGGTAATGACTATATTATGTTTTCTACTTACAGATCCAGGGATTTATTATTCCGGGGGCAATACACGTGTGTTACAGACACATGTCCTTGCACGTGGGAAAACTTGTTTGACAAAAAGCTACCCAGCCTTTCATTGGTTCTTTCTGGTCCTCTCCCTCTCCTTGTGCACTAGCTAATTCTTACCACTAGGTGGAAGCAGAAACCACCTCACTGGGGGAATCTCTTGGAGAGACTGAAATCTCTGGTTCTTTAAATTAAATGTGGGCCTCTGCCCTGGGGCAGGACAGCGGGGGCAGGACAGCGGGGGCAGGACAGCGGGGGCAGGACAGCGGGGGCAGGACAGCGGGGGCAGGACAGCGGGGCAGGACAGCGGGGGCAGGACAGCGGGGCAGGACAGCGGGGCAGGACAGCGGGGCAGGACAGCGGGGCAGGACAGCGGGGCAGCTGGGGTGGGGTGTGCACTTCTGCGGGCTCCGAGCAGAGACAGCGCCCTGAGCTCTCAGCGCACGGAGGAGTTTGTCCACCTCCCGGTCAGAGATCCCGGCTTTGGGCAAAACGTAAAAAAGCCATCGCTGGGGAGAGAACGAGAGTCCTGGCCCACTCCCGCCCACTGCACCCCCAGGGTTATGCTTTTGAGATGCCCGGGTGGGCAGGAGAGAGGTGGTCTGGAGTCCTGCAGAGGGGAGACGGCCCCCCGGCCCCCGTTTCCGGCCCGGTCCCCTGAGCCGTGACCAGGCGGCGGGCGCCGGACTCACCAGCCTGTGTGGACTTCCTCCGCGCCTTCTTGATGTCCTCCTCCGTCTTGTTGCTCAGCTTGATCTCCAGCTGCTGGGTCTTCATCTCCAGGTCCCTCTGCCGCTCCGTGAGGGCTTTCCGGGCCTGGGGTCCAACGACAGGACAGGGAGACGCTGTTCCTAAAGCTCAGAGCCCAGGGGCCTCACGTGGCCCGGCCTCCCTTTTCTCCGCCTGAGTCCTTTATCTGCCCTGTTGGTGTGGATCACGTCACAGCGGCTCGGAGGGGCCAGGGTCCAGAGCGGCGCCGCCCAGCTAGCGAGTGACAGTGCCGGGCCACAAGCCTTCTGTCTCTTCAGTGACATCTGGACCAGGCCTAAGTCCCTCTCTCAGACCATGTTTGCGCTGGAGCTCGTACATGGTCTGGGGATCTGGGCAGCCCTAAAATCTCAGCCCCTCGGGGTTGGAAGTGACCATGGAGGTTGCCTGTGTCACCTCCTGGCAGTGCTTACCTAACAGGCTGGCAGCCCTCTAGGCCCCACCCCTCCAGTGCCTGCCTTTCCTCCGGGCCACCTCCCCCAGCTCCACGGCCCTTCGGAGGGTGCCAGCCGCGGCGCCGGCCCCCTTCCCTCTAGGGCTGGCCGTCAGCAGCCACCTCGTGGTGACCACCGTGGGTCTGCCCAGGGTCTGAGCAGGAAGGGGACCCCCGGGCGTCTGGGGGTAGGGTGATGTCGTTGGGAGACAATCTGCCAGGGGAGGCCCCGACACAGGGGCCACATGAGGACCAGCTACACATCCAGGCTCAGTGTCCATAAGAACACGCGTGTGCCTAGTCTTCCGTGCCACGCTGCCCCCCATGGCGGCCACAGCCCCGCCTGGCTCCACTGCCCTCTGGGTGGCGGCTGCCACCGCCGCCCAGGGAAGCGGCTGCCACCTGCAGCTCAGGGCGAGGGCCTGAGGCTCGGCCTCCCCGCATTACCCCGTGGGGACAAAGGCCCACTCTCCTGCCCGGCCCCCGTGCCCGCCCAGGCCCCACCTTCTCCACGGAGGCGTAGCGGCTGGCGAGCTGCTTGCGGAGGTCGGCGATGTGGTGGTCACACTTTTTCATGTCTTTCTTGAAGTTCTCTCGGAAGTTCATCAGGGGCTTCTCTACCTCGCTGTGCAGCTGTCGGGCACAGGAGAGCGGCACACTCAGGACCCACGCCCGCGGTGCCCGTGCGGGGTGGGGCGCCACTTCCCCTCGCGTGAGGACGGGTCTGGGGGTGGCCGGTGCGGGAGCTGCTGATCCCGTCAGCTGACTCCTTCCTGGCCTCCCGGCCTCCACGGCTACTGCTTGTTAGTTTTATTTAAAACGATTCTTGCTGCCTATATCTATGGCGTGCAACCTGCTGTGATAAGCACACACAGCGGACTGGCTAAACCAGGCCGACTCTGTGACCTCACATCCTTGCAGGGCTTTGCTTGTGTGTCTCTCCCTTTACTTTCCGAACCGGGAGCTTTCTAGGGCTAGAAACCTTGTCACCCATCTGTGTCCCCAAGCACTTAGCACAGTGACTGCTGGATACAGCTCCACAAATAACTGTCAAATGGATGCCATTCGAGGAACGGATCTCGCATCCACTCTAGTCACCGTGTGCCAGGTGTGCAGAACGCAGAGGTGATCTGGACAAGGTCCAGACCTCGAGGAACTCACAGTGGACACTCTGCAAGGCCTGTGGGAAACTCACAAGGACATTGCTTCTGAGCGGCACCCATGGGAGGCTCTCAGCTCCCTGGGCTGGAGGGGGACACAGGCCACCCCCAGCCACCCCCGTGCCAGGGCCAGAAAAAGAGAGTTATGCTTTGAGAGGAGCTGGGTGACATCAGGTTTTTAAGCTTTTTTCTTGTCTTTTATTCCTCTTTCCCACCCCACCTCTACTTTTTAAAAAACTTTTTTGTTGTTGTGAGCATGAGATTTCTTTTATAAGAAAACAGATTAACGTGGGACCTGCTCTGGCCAAAGCCAGGTGGGCAGCCTAGCACCTGTGTCCCCCCGACTCAGCCTTGGGCCACCTCACCTTCAGTCTGTGCCCCCCCCAACTCCAACTCAGCCTCCGCCTGTCCCAGAGGGGCCTCTGGGCACACAGCTCAACTTCCCTGGACAGACGACACAGGATCCTGTGACTTCTCTCTTCTCACCAGGTTCTCGCTAAATTGCCCTCTTCCCTGCAGACTGTAAATATTCCCACGCTAAGCAACGGACACACACAGGACTGTGAGCTCTAAGCGGGCAGGGGCTGGATCTGGCTTAACCACGGCTGTCTAGTGTCTGCCCAGAGCTGGTACAGGGCGGGTGCCTCTTCTCTATTAGAGAAAATGACACACTCTTCAGCATCCAATCCCCTGGGTGACAAGCGGACAGCTTTGTTTTTGGATGACTAACAGAGAACTGGCCGTCCAAACACCCCTTTCTCTCCTGGTATTAGTTGTAAATGTGTCTTATTATGTTTCTGAGCCCCTGGAGCGTTTTCCTTGCACAGGAAAACAACCCCATCTGGCGGCAGTTTGTAAGACGCTGCAGAAAACTCGAGCGCTCACGAGAGTAAACAAACCCTTGCCCATGTTCGCAGGTTAGGCATCCTCTGCCCAGTGGAAGCGGCTGCTGGTCGGAGTCTCTGAGGGCTAACTCAGCCTGCTCAGTACATGAGCCTGGAGTCTCTTTCTAAGGACTGGACGGCAAGTGACTGTCAGACTTAAACGTGCCCAGGAGGAAGCTGGAGGAGTTTTCCAACATTAGCGTTTCCTGGGCCCCGGCTTCAGGCTCTGTGGTCTGGGGAAGGGGCCACGAACCTGCCCCTACACCCAAAGGCTTTCCCCAAATTCACATGACATTCTGCAGACACAATGCTGCCAGCTGTCAGAAGTGACCCAAGGCCAAAGATGAAGACGCTTGGATCCACAGATAATTCAGCACTTTTTAAAGACATAATTATTTTCTTAAAAAAAAAAAAGTTTTAATAATCATTCTTAACTTTAAAGCATCTTTGTTTAATTGGGAGTCAGAAGTCCCCCCTGAAAGTGTGTCCTCGAGGACTCTTGGGGTGGCCTGTCCTGTCCCGGATGGCCAGGCCACCGGTGCCACTCGGGTTGCCTTTCCAACACTCCCTGCCTGCTTTTGTTTTCATCTCACACATCGGCAGAGAATCAGAGAAATTCCAAGTTGGAAGAAATATCAGAATGTCTAGTCCAGTGTTTTTTTAAATAGTGGGTGGCCAAGAGTTGTGAAATCAATTTAATAATGGGTCAGGACCAACTTTTTGGTGAGAATAGACCAGACATGAATAGAAATTATCAGAGTATGTTTAGGTAGGAGGGTAAATACTGTTTCATGAAACACTGGTTTTGGCTGTGTATGTGGCCGCATGTCTTTACAAGGATATGGAGTGGATACATGTAGCTGTGTTCTGAGTGCTCACATCAAACGTATCTCTGCAGGTCACCTTCAAATAAGTTTAAAGTCACTGATCTAGTCTGCACTCTTCCTTTCACACAGGAAGAAGTGGAACCCCAGGGCGCTAAGTGACTGACTTGCCCAAGGTCACAGAGCTTGTCAGTGATAAAACTCATGTCTCCTATTCCCTCTCCTATTCTCTCCGCAATCTCCTGACTGAATGCACAGGCCCCACCCCCCACTGCACGATTAGATTTTCTCCCAACAGAAGGAATTTTACTATTCTCCCTTCTTCAGCTGGAGCCAGGTACAACTTCTTTTGTATACAGCAATCTTGTTTCTTTAGCGACCTGTTGCTATTAGCAATGGCTGGAGCTGGGAGACTAAAAGAGCCAGAAAAATTGCTGTAACAAAATTGCATTTCTTAAAGAGCTTTTACCGCAGACAGAGAACATTCGGAGCAGAATTTCAATGAGCCTTTTGGAGCAGACATTGAAATGGGCTTTGAGCTTATGGAGCCCTATCATTCGTGGCAGGCAGATCCCGGGAGCCCCTTCCTCTGAAAGAATCTCCATAAAACTGCTGGGCTGCTGCGATGATCGCCTGAGGACATCAGCACTGACTGGCAGGCTGTTCTGCACGGGGCTGTTCTGCACGACCATTCCAGCTGAGGGACAAGCCTCCCTCCAGCTGCGAGGCGAAGTCCACCCCGTGCCATGCACACTGGCTTAACATGCTCTGAGCACCTGGTGGGTCAGGACCAGCCTGCACCACTGTTGGCATCCCCTGGGAGGGCAGAGGGCAGAGTGCTCCCCAAGAACGGGGCTCTGTGTTTTAGATGTCACTGGTCTGCCGAAGAGAGAAGGTGCTGTCGGAAGAAAATGTCTGGGGGCCAATGTCTGGGTGACCACGGCCTGTGACTTCACCTCTCTGCCCCTTCTCACTGCGAAATGGACATTCCACCTGGCAGGGCAGTTGATAGGCTTTGAGACGAGCTGTGCCTTGCACAGAACCATGCAGAGCACTTACGTCACCGCCTATGTCACACAGTGTGCTGCCACCTGTTGAGTCCACAAACAACTGAGAATCAGGGCTCCTGCTGATGGGGAGTAAATGCCACCGGGATTCCCGGGGATCCAGCAGGCGACCGATGGTTCAGAAGCTCACAGCCCGGCTCCCGGCCCCACCCCGTAACAGCAGTGGCCTGCCCATGCTTCCCGCCAGTCACTGGCGGTGTCTGCCCCGGCGGAGAACAGGGCTGTAGGGGGCAGGAGGAGGGAGACCTTGGGGGGTGACGCTGCTCCTGCTCTAAAATAACTTGCTGCTTTGTATGCAGCACAGGAAAGAGACCCATTCATGGAGTTCCCTTCCCTGCCAGGGCTTGAAGTGGCAATTTTCTTGTGAAGTGCCTGCTGGAATGAGGTTAGTGTGCCTTCGTTAGCCGGGAATTATCATCCACACCTGGTGTCGACTCAGTCTTGGGGCACGGGCAGCCTTGAGACGTGGCGGGTGGTAAGAGCATTGTCCCCTCCTCCCACTCAGCTACTTATAAGGCCTCTGGGCCTCAGCCCCTGGAGCCACTCATTCCGCCTTGCTGTGTGCAGAGCGCCGTGGGCTCGGTAAGGAGACATGGGTGCAATGTCACTGCTGTCCTCCAAGAGTAAACGTCATGCAGGACCCCAAAGCAGGAAACCGCAATGACAGTGGGAGCAGCACTGGAAGACACAGGACCAGCGAGTACTGATGCACAAGCCCCAGGAAGGAGCCACCAGCTTTGTGGAATGCTACCCCACAAATAATAACGGACAGCTAAAGCACTTTTCCTGCTGGGGATGGCTGGTCATGGTGGGAGGGCAGAGGGAAGAGAGGAGGGGCCAGGGTCACAGGGATGGGGCCATTGTCAAGGGTCTCCCTTCCTGTAATGGGCAAGCATGCTAATGGTAGCCCTGCTAGTCATGCACATGTTAGTGTGAATTATTTCACTGAAACAGTCTATTTTTCACCTAAAAAGTAGCTGAAAGTCAGAGAGGAAACTTGGAGACATGATCCAGGGAATGAGGAGGAGGGGTTCACAACGAAATCCTGAGAGAAAGTAGACCTGAAAAGACTGGGGGTGGGGAGGAGACAGTCACAGGACTCCCCTCATTCACTATTTATTAAGCATCTACTGTGTGTCAGGCACCGTCCTGAGCACCGAGGTAGAGTGAACAGCCCTGTCCTCAAGCAGGTCCTGGTGCTAGTGCTTTAGAACCAAGTGACAGAGGGGTCACTTACTCATTGTTCTGAAACTTCACAACAACAAATAAAACAAAACCAAAACACTTTCTCTCTGGCATGGTCTAACATTTCCCGACACTGAGGAGAGACAGAGCGTGCCAATCCGTGGCTTTCAAAGCCAGGCAAAGAGAGGGCAGGTTTCCATCACTCAGGGGTTCACCTGAGAAACTGGGGGCATCTACTCTTGCTACATGGAGGTGTGCTGGGGCCAGCTCCCAAGGGCTCCCAGGAGGTAACTGTTAAATTTTTGGGAATTTTTTTTGCACTGGTGGTTAAACGCAGCCATGATTAAAAACTAAATTAGGCTGGGTGTGGTGGTGAGCGCCTGTAGTCCCAGCCACTTGGGAGGCTGAGGCAGGAGGATCGCTTGAGCCCCGGAGTTCGGTGAGCTATGATCACACCACTGCACTCCAGCCTGGATGACAGAAGACCCTGTCTCTTAAAACAAAACAAAAAAATCCTAACTAAATTATACAAACTTAAAACTAAATACATTATATTAAAAATAAAGGTAATACTCATCACTTTCCTAACTACAGTTTACTATCATCCACGCTCTGGGCAGGCACTGATTGTTATCTACACTGCTGTATCTGTCACGATGAGAGCACTTTCTCATGATGTGCTACTGTGCACCTCTTTGCAACGCTATATTCAGTGACATCGTGTTGGCAGCTTGAAATTTACACCAGGGAAAGCGGCAAAGGCTACAAACCAGAGAGACGGCTGTTAACCATTTCTCAGCACGCCACTGTGTAGGGCCAAGCCAGGGAGGCCGCAGGGAGGCGTTACCTTGGCGGAGAACTTGAGGTGAACTTCCGCCTCGTCTGCAAGACTCTTCTTCACCTGGGCCCACGCCTCTCCCAGGGAGCTGCAACACGAAGGAGACAGTGAGACTCCGGGTCCCCAGAGAGAGCTGCGCCCACCGCTGGTCAGAAGCCACAGCCCTTCCCGAGGTGGGAGGCTGGGACTCAACCCCGCGTCTTGGGGACGTCTATAACACCTGGGACTTTGGACTTGGATGAGGCGGAGGCCAGGCGCAAAATAAACATGAGCATCACGCTTCAACCCGTAGGGCCAGATGGCCAGGCGCAAAATAAACACGAGCATCACGCTTCAACCCGTAGGGCCAGATGAGCCACCAGAGCCAAGGTGAGCCGCCCTTGCCTCTGGAGCTAAAAGACCAGACTGTAGCAGACAGCCGAGTGGCGGGGGAAATTTCCAGGCACACAGAGGCTCACAGGGACCAAGGGAAGTGCCCGAAGCAGGTGGGGTGCAGTTCTAAAGCCTCAGCTGCCGTGAGGGCCTGGACACCTGGCAGATCACTGTCCCCAAGCTTTAGAGTCACCCACCCTGGTTTGCAGAAGACAGGTGCAAATGTCTGCCGGTAAATCAAGGAAGGAAAACCGATTCCTTTCCAGGGAGAAGCCGTTTTCAAACAGAAGTTGCTACACAGCCCTGCTTACAGGCAAAACCCCAGCTGCTTGAGTTCCACGAGAGGCGCAGCTGGACCATGTGGGTCTATCGACCTCCTAGGTACGGCCACACAGCAGAGAAGGCTGCCGTCACCAGCCTCAGGGGTGTGTACCCCCAGTCCTGATTCCCTAGCTCTGAGCCCTCACGCTGCCTTCGGCTTACCAGAGATTGGCCCTCAGCGAGATCACTTCTCCACTCCCAGGCGATGCTTCCCTCAGACTTTGCAGGGCAGGTCCCGCGCTGCACTCTCCACGACTTGGAACTCCTCAACCTCCCTCACCCTCCAGTGACACCCCTGCTTTCCTGCTCAGCTCCTCTTCGGCCCAGCTGGCAAATTCGGGCTGCACGTGCAGTGCAATTAATGTCATCAAAAAGCCCCCCCCCCCCCCCCGAGGATTCATTAAACTCGAGTGGCAAAGGCTGATTAAAAGACAGCGTGCCACCAGGCTTCCGGTTTCTCGCAGAGCAGCCAGTGGCTCAGAATCACCCATCGGAACAGGACGGATTGCTCTGATCACAATCCGGGCCGTCTGGTGGCGGTGCCGGCTCAGGCCAAGGCGGGTGTTTGCGGGAAATGACTGCCTGCTTCCATCTAGGGCTCCGGTGGCAAAGAAAGGTCCCCTCGGGGGACCCTGCCTGGGGAGCCCGCCGGAGAGGAGCTAGAGTGAGAGACGGGCAATCCGACCTGTTGACACTTGTCTTCACCTGGAGGACCTGGGCTCCAGGAAGCTGAGCTGGGGCACCCAACACCCTCGGGACGGCCGAGGCTCCCACCTGACTCGACAGGTGGGTAGGCGGGGGGGTCCGGGGGTGTCGAGGTGGCAGGAGCGACGGTGGCCGTTACATAGACCAGTCACGCGGACAAGGCCCACTGACCTACAGCGAAGGCGTCAAGGTATTTCAATGGGAGGAACCGATGGTCCTTTTAACAAACGGTGCAGCGACGACTGTATATCCACGTTGCGGGGGGCGGGGAGGAACCCTGACCCTTTCCTGTGCCATACGCACAAACCGTCTCAAGATGGAACCTGGCTCTAAAGTGGAAGCCAACGCTACACAAAGCTTACGGAAGCCGCCCTGGGAGCAGCGGGAACTTGATCAAAAGGAGATGATTGAGTTCTGCCCCCGCAGCTGAGCGACACTCAGCAACTCTCGGGAGGTTCAAACAAGAGCCACAGAGGCCAAAAGGCCCCGGGTGGTGCCGAGAGTTTGTGTGATCACACACGTCCTTCTGCAGAGCTGGCAGTCCCGTCAGCAGAGCAGGTGCTGCGTAACTGGCCCAGGGACAGCCTGGTGGCCTGAGAATGTCACCTCAGGCTATAGGGAGGAAAGGAAGAGGCATGGCTTTCCACCCGAGACAATGTCCTCAGTCCCGCTTCCCGGCTGGGAGGAGAGGTGGGAGGACAGCACTCCAAACACTCAGCGGGGCCCTCTGAGCCGACACCTCCACGCTGCACACCTCTGCCTGCCCCAGCACTCCAGGCACCTCTCGGCCACTTCACAATTTATCATAAAGCCATTTGGAAATCCTCTCCTTGGAAGAGAATTTTTTTCCAACTGATAAGGGGTTAATTACAAAACCCCACAAAACCTTGAGATAGACTTCTGTTGCAAGGTAGATTTTGAGGCACCCCAAATCAAAATGCATGCTAGTGTCACAACTGCAACCAGGAAAGACCGAAATCCCATTTCCTTTCCACACGGGAGAGAAAACCTGAAGGCAGAATAAGTAAGCTAATTCTGTTTCACTCGCCAACGTGCACACACCTCACGAAGGACGTCTAATCTGGACGCAGCATTTGAGTGGCTGAAGCAGCTCACGTCTCCCTTATCGGCGTGTTCTTAGACTGCCCGAAATTTCTAGGCTCCAGCTTTGTGCTTTGGGGGTTTTCAAAGTGGACCCGGTTAAACGTCCAAAGCTGTGTGTCAATGCAAAATAGCGCCGCTGCACATACCGAGTGTGTGTGTGTGTGTGTTTGTGGGGGGGGCGCCCACGTGTTCACGCCCCGGTGCCTGCTGGCTTGCTGCGTGCAAGGGCAACAGCGTGTGTGCGCACATCTCGGTGAGCGGCGCTGATGTGCGCACGTGAGCTTGTGTCGTGTTTATCCCCGTGTTTATACATATGTGTGCTCGGCGTGGTGGTGCGGGCCTGACTCGTGCGGCCGGACTGCCCGGGTTGGGAGCATATGCTGTGTGTGTTGGCAGGACACAGTGTCCTTGGCAGCCGCCCAGGCCAAGGAGGCGGAAGCCGGAAGACTCCGAGGCACGGTGGTTGCAGAGCAGGAGGACGCTTAGGAAACCCCTTCCCAGGCAGCAAGGGACACTCCCTAGATGCTCCCTTCCTGCCCCCACCTCGGGCCCAGCGCACAGAGCAGAAGGGCAAGGAACCAGCTAACCGACTTTACATCCACGGAGAGACGAGGCCGCCCGCAGTCTCTGGCTGGCGGATGGGCGAAAACCCTTCAAAGGCGGCTGTTTGGCTGCACGGTCAGCCCATGTGGAGGGCTTAATCAAAGCCACATTTGGTTGGCAAAACCTCTGTCCCCTGAAGGGTTTCAAGCCACGAAGGCAGATTTGGACTTGTTTCCCGTCACAGCTCTGTGACAACCACAGCCATCCCCCGACAGAGTGTCCTCCTTCCTCGGGGGTTCGCTTCCCCTTGTAGGAGGAATTCAAACACAGACTTGTGCCGGAGGGAGGCTGGCAGAGAGAGAGGGCTCCTGGGGACCCTTTCGACTCTGACCTCCAGAAAGTCTTCATTGTTTTAAAAGTTGAGATCAGATTCATGTAACGTAAAACCAACCATTTAAAAGCAAACAGTCCTTTGCAATGAATGCATTTAGTACATTCACAATGTTGCGCAGCCACCTTTATCTGGTTCCAAAACATTTTCATCTCCCTGTTACGGACTAATGGTTTGTGTCCTGCCGAAATTCATATGCTGCAGCCCCAACCCCCAGTGTGGCTGTATTTGGGGAAGGGGCCTTTAAGGAAGTAATTGAGCTTAAATGGGGTCATAAAGGTGAGGTTCTGATCTGATAGAATCAGTGTCCTTATGAGAATAAACATCAGCGCACTCCTCCTCTGAGCACACACCAAGAAAGGCCACGTGGGCTCACGGTGAGAAGGTGGCTGGCTGTCTGCAACCCCATGGGAGTGTCCCCACTGGACACAGGGACTTTCAGCCTCCAGAACTATGAGAAAATACAGTTCTGTTGTTTAAGCCACGCAGTCTGTGGTGCAGCCTGAGAAGACTGCCCACGCCAAAAGGAAACCCGACACCTGTTAAGCAGTGGCACCCTATTCCCCCAGCCCCTGGC
This sequence comes from Mirza zaza, assembly GCA_008750895.1. Lineage (NCBI taxonomy): Eukaryota > Metazoa > Chordata > Mammalia > Primates > Cheirogaleidae > Mirza > Mirza zaza. The sequence goes on along the minus strand of VSMD01069551.1, from coordinate 26,508 downwards.
GACCAGCAATCTGCTTTCTGTCTCTGAGGATTTGCCTGTCCTGGACATTTCACATAAACGGCACCGTACACTACATGACCTTTTGTGTTTGTCTTCTTTTCCTCGGCAGAATGTTTCTGAGGTTCATCCACGTGGTGGCATATGTCAGTCTCCTGTCCCTCCTTATGGCTGAGCAACAGTCACTGGATATCCACTGTGCACGTGCCACATGTTGTTCATCCATTCGTCCCTTGAGGACGTTTTTTATTTTTCCACCTTTGGCCATTGTGAATAGTGCTGTTCTGTATACGTGCGTACGTGAATTTGTTTGAGTCCCTGTCTTCAGTTATTTGGGGTATAAACCTAGGAATGAAATTGCTGGGTGATGTGGTGATTCTGTGTTTAGCTTTCCAGGGAACTGCCAGACTGTTCTCCACGGGCTGCCCCATTTCACCTTCTCGCCGAGGGCACACAAGGCAGAGACTGTGCCACCCACTAGGAATCCTTCTGTGGACAGGGGTCAGGCAGAGCCTTCCCCAGCCTGGGTGTCATCCGCTGAGGTCACAGCTGTAGTGGGGAGGGGAGCCTGGGCCTCAGCCCACAGGAGAAGGATCTAGACAAAGGGGCCTGATACAAAATCCCCGCGTGCTCAGTTTCCTCCCGGCCTGCCCTCACTCAGGGAAAGGGGAGCTGGGGTGGGCACCCGAGGCTGCTGCCTGGCCACCAGAGGACAGGCTGGAGGGCGTTCTGACCTTCCCCGGCACCTGGCAGGTGGCCCTTGGTCACTAGAGAGAAGACAGCGTGGAAGTGTCCTTCTTGGGCATGGACACCCACACCTTGTGTCGAGGTGCCCACCTTCAGCCAGGCCCGTGGAGATGGCCCACCCAGAGCCAGAGCCTCCAGTGGTGGGCAGAAAGGGCTCCCCCATTCAGCGTCCCCACGGGCTCCCCACTCCCATCCCTCCTCCCAACTCACCCTTCCTCCTGTGCGGCCAGGGAGTTCTGAGAGAGCTTAGCCAAGTTCTTGGCGTAGTCTTCTTCGATCTTTATCCTGCAAAGGGAGAAAACCCAACATGTCAGCTCTCTGCCCCCTCGTGGGTCTGGCCCACTGCCCCGCACGTGTCAGCCAGGGAAAGGGACCCATCAGACGCTCTGAGCGGGCGTGGCTTGTCTGCCTGGCGCACAGTAGGTGTTTAATAAATATTTGTTGAATAAATGCATGAACAAAATGGTCTGAATCTCCATCCCATCATCTGCAAAATGAGATGTTTCCACTAGTCTGCTAGGGCTGTGAAGACGAGAGCTAATGTGTACACAGCTCCTGGCACAGGGCTGGAAACATGGGGCCCTTAAGTGAGCGAATGCAACTCGTGATGGACCACCAGGGATGCCCACTGCTGTCCCCTCCCCCTCCCCGCACCGGAGCTCCCAGATGGCCGCAGCCCCTCGGAAGCAGACACAGAGCATCTCCCCACCGTCTCCCACCTTCATGCCTCTAATTGCCAAGCCTGCTGGGCACAAGTATTTCCATGGAAACCAGGCAGTGCCCAGAGCTGCAGCTTGATTCTGTTTCCCTGGAGAGGGAAGTTGCCTTGGATGTAGCTTCCAGCAGGCAGGCCCTTGACACATTTGCAAGGCAACTCCCTGGGGAGAGTTCTGCATCATCCAATACACCTGTTAAGTGTGTTGTCAAAGGCACATTGCCCGCTGCCTAAGTGGTCCTCTGGGCCGTGGTGGGAGACGGAAGGTGTGCTTGTGTCAACCAATGCCGGCTCTGGCTGGGGCATCTGAGAGCCCCTGGTACATCAGCTGGTGAGCTGAAAAGCCCCCAAGACATCGGGCCTGCAGCATTTGCTTCCCGGCCGCTCAGATAGCTGGTGCCTCAAGGATGGGACGATGGAGAGAGGGTGACCCACAAAGTCATAATAAAAGTAATAATCACTGCACAAAGTGGCACCGAGACTCCCAATCTCTCGTTCCTCCTCGCACTGCTTTGCCCTCACCCACCTCCAGCTGGTCCCTATGTCCTCTGTGTCTAATCTGCTGATGTGCCTCTGTTGCTTCCGCTCCATTCCTTCTGCCCATGCCTACAGCCCTCCCCGGGACACGTGGGCTGGTGGCCTACTCCTCCAGTCTACGGCCAGGAGATCGCACTAGAAAGCAGGTCTGGCCATGTCGTGCTCCTGGTCCCTCAATGCCAGCTCATGTGCCAGGCGTAGGAGATGCACACGCCTCTGCCTCCCGGGCCTCACCTTCCAAACCAGTGCCGACGGCACCTGCCCCCCTGCCCCACCTCCCAAAGCCAAGGCCACCGCAAACCAGCCGGCGTCTGTCCCTGAGCCAGGCCACCCCCATCTGTGCGCCCTCCTGGCTCTGAAAGGACCTCCCTGTGAGATCCCAAGGTGCAATGAGAGAAGTTACAGGTGTCTACATTTTCTCTAGGGAGACCAGCGTGTCCTGAAAGGGCAGATTCCATTCATCTGCTAACGACATGTTGTTACGGAGTCTAAACCATAAGTATGTTCAAGCTTTGGCTGCTACAGCCATTTTCCTATTTGCCTGTTTGACACTATTGTTTCCTCGCACCCGAGCTATGCAACCTCTCAATTTCCTACCAGTTTAATGGGTCATAAAATAAGGAGTTGATTATACAAATTGAAAATAGGTCCCCTAAGGGAAAGGGGTGCTTTAAAACACCAAAGCATTATTACTTGATTATTGTTATAATTAAAAAAGAAATATTTTTTAAAGATATTGCTGTTTGTTATAAATATTGCCAGTGTGCCTCCAGATGACACTCCAGGTGAAAAGCTGTGTGCGTGCATGTGTGCGTGCATGTATGTGTGCACGTGCATGTGTGCGTGCATGTGTGCATGTGTGTGTGTGCACGTGCATGTGTGCGTGCATGTATGTGTGCATGCGTGTGTGCATGTGTATGTGTGTGCGTGTATGTGTGTGTGTGTCCACGTGTATGTGTGCGCGTGTGCGTGTATGTGTGTGCACTCATGCACGGGTGTTCTGGTGCTCGGGCATGTGAGTCTGTGCTGAACAGTCTCAGAACTTGGAGAGACAGAGAGGAGGAGGGAAGTGGAGAAGGAACTTCTCTTTCTCCTTCTGGCTTTCCCTGTTTCCATCAGGCTGCATGTATTATTTCCTCATCTATGTTCCCCAGCTCTTTAGACAAAGCACTGTTAGAATCCCTGCCAGCAGGGATGGAGGCGGGAAGAGCGAGGAGGGTTCTACATCTCCCGCTCTGGGATGTAGTTTTGACTAAAGATGAACTGAAAGGTCACATTCTCCTTTCTAGATACGGTAAAGGGCAGTGTTTCAGATGGGGGCTAGGTAGATAAAGTAAAGGAGTGAAACAGTGTGTGTGGGGGGAAACAACAGGGAGTGGTGGAGACTGTGGCAAAATGGGAACAGGAATAGCTGTTACTCAGCTCCAGCTGATTGCCTCGTCGAAGATGTGGAAGCAATCCTCCCAAACTTCTGCTTTCTCAAGGCCTGCTAAGTCTCCAGATGCTAATGTGAAATCTACCAATTTTTAAAAAATGTTGGTTCAAAACACTGTACAGGCCAAAGCTTCACATCTGCTGGCCCAGATCTGTTTCAAAAGGCATGCGTTGGTGACCCCAGTGGTACACTTCCCTTAGCACCAACCAGCCCAGAGCTGAGCATGCAGAGCTAGGTCCTGCTGCGGACTCCTCTCAGGCCATGGGGCCAAGGTGGGCGCTGTCACAAGACACCCCAGAACCGGGAGGGGCCCAGGCTTCACCTTTCCCGGATGAATTCTGACATTTCCTTCTGCATCTGTTTGCCCTTCAATTGTTTCTGAAGCAGTAGCTCAAACCCAGCCACGGTGCCATTGCCTTGGGGATCCTTCTTATCAGCCTGCAAAGCAAACAGAAGCACAAGAGTTTAAATGACCTCTGGTGGTGTCTGGAGCCATGGAGAATGGAGCGTAGGGAAGACAGACTCCAGGAAGTTCCCTGGTGCCCCTGGAAAGCCCCAGCCCAGCAGGAGGAGGAGGAAGGAGCTGCCATCTCCGCTGCCCTAACTCGGATCTCTGCCTGGGGGCCCTGCATCCAAGCTGCCTTCTGATTCTTAGGTCCTCGCCCTAAGCTGCTGCCACCTGTGGCCAAGCCCCTTAACTCTTCCAACCTGGGACTCAATAGCAAGAAGGACAAGTGGCCAAGAACATTGGCTCCGATGCCTAACACCTGAAATTCCAGCTGGGTGACCTCAGGCAAGCTCTTCACTGGCCCTGGGCATGCACTTCTTTATCTGCAAAACTGGGGAAATAAGGGCACTTACCTCATGTGGTTATTTGGGATAAATGGCATAGTAAATACCTTACCAGGGTGCTGACGCATGGTAAGTAGTTGATAAATGGCATCTATTATCAGTTACTTTTAAGTAAAAGGCAGGACCTGGGGAAGATGGCCAGGTCAAGGAAATGGGAACTTAGGACCCAATTGGTTTTGCAAACAAATATTCTTAAAATTTCAAAATTAAATGATTTCCTTTGTTCTGTTTTACCTATACTTCCGAGTTCACCTGAATACCCCTTTCCTGCCCAACACTCATCTGGCCACACTGCTAATGCCTCTCATGACAGGGAGATCACTGCCACACAGGGTGAATCACGCCGTACTGAGGCTGCTCTTGCCATTTGAAAGTTTATATCCACGTACATCGAAGATTTGTGCACTTCGGTCTATGAATGCTATATTTAGATGAAAAAGCAAACGGAAAATTATCTGAATTCTGAGCCCGAATCTGTCTCCCTTCTAGGATGGATAGACTAAGCAATCTATCCACTCTAGAGAAAACCGGCCAGAAGAAACAGGCTATGTCAGCAGAGAGAAATTTCTATTAGAGAAAAAGGCCCTGGTGGCCAGGGAGATGAAAACCCCAGATTAAGCATCAGGGTCCCCGGAGAGTTCCCATTAAGATAAGGATTCACAAGTATCGCTCTGTGGGGCGCTGCTGGCCATGGGCAGACTCTCTCACACTCCCTCCGGCTTCCCAAGGCTCGAGACCCCACGCTGCACTGGCTCCCAGGATGCTCCCCCTGGGCCCAAACCCATGCAGGCTCCTGTCCCAAAGCCCTCTGCAGGGCTCACGGTCCCACACCAGCCACATCCTTCCGCCTCTGCTGCTGCCACGGCTCGTCCGGTCTCCCCACTCACCCCTCAACTTCCACCCTTGCCCTCGCCATGCACGTGACTCACAGCACAGCACATTTCTGCTCAAGGCCTCCAATGTCCTCCTGCAGCAGAGAGGATGCAGCCTGGCGCTAGACCCGGGCCCACCAAGCCACCCGGGCCCTCGCGTACTCTGATCCCTGCTCACACCGCCCCCGAGCTCACCCTCTCCCCAGGTCTGTCTGATGCCAAGGCCTGAGCCCTTTCCATGCCGCTCTTCAACCTCGGCACAGGTCTCTGCCTGGAAGCAACAGAGCCGGGACACTAGCAGCTGTCCCCCTGAGGTGGCTGGGGGCAACAGGAATCTCGGCATGCCTTCTAAGGTGCGAGTGACTTGGCAGAAAGTTAAAAACACTTCTGTTTGGCATTCGGTTAGCAAATCTAAAAAAGGATAGATAATCCATTCTGCACGGTGGTGAAGACAAGTTTTTATTCAATTTATTTATTGTTCCTCAGGGTCTTTGCATATTTTTTTTTTTTGAAATGTACAATTCGGTGGTTTTTAAACTATTCACGAGGTTGTACAACCATCACCACCGTCACCACTGTATGATTCCAGAATGGGGTGATCTAATTTTGAAAGTCATAGCTGTCCTTGTCATCTTGCAAAACTAAAACTGTGTTCATCGGACAATAGGCAAACATTCTGGAACTACAGGATGGTTGAAACCGGAGCTCTCTACATAGCCGTGCATGCAGCGTCCTCGGGATTTGGGTGGGACCAGAGAGGCCCAAGGAGGTAAACTGCTTGTCCGAGTTTTCTCACATGGTGGCAGCAGGTATGGAGCCCAGACTCACTTACTGGGACTGGCTCTAGTCTCTTGCCCTCACTAAGCGTCAGGGAAATGGCCCTCCAGCTGCCCCGAGTTCTGGCTGGGATTTCTGTACTGCCGTGAACAGCCCTGCGGCCTGCCTGAGATTGATGGAGTGATCTGGTTCCCAAAAGGGTCTTGAGTTCCTGTCTCAGATGCTTATCTACTGCCATGTAATTTCAGGCTTCAATAAGAAATGCCCCTCCACTTTGAGCTCCAGGCCTATCCTGGCAACTGGGGCCACTGCATAGGGGAAACCGAGGCACCACTTACCCAGAAGTAGTCACAGTAGCTCCACTCGGTTGGTTTCAGCAGCTGCTGTTCCGGCATTGTGTCTGGGTGGGGGAACGTCACGCAGTTTATCTGCAGGGCAGAGAGCAAGATGTGAGACGACTTCGCGGGAGTCTTAGGAGAAGCGGGGAAGGCCTTGTGCCCGCGACCCAGCACTAACGAGGCAGAACATGCCCAGGGGTCTTGGCATGCCCCAGTGGCTGGGATTTCACCCCAGGGTCAACAGCCACTCATCCACCCCAGAGGGCCTGTGAATCCCTAGGAGCTCCCTGGAAGGTAGTCCAACAGGATCAACACTGCAAACATCCAGCACCTTCCACCCCGCAACGGCGCTACTAAGAGTCTACCCTGCAGACACGTCTGCGTGTGTGTGTGCAGTGACATGCGCACGTGGTCTCTCACTACAGCACTATTTATAGTCACCGAAGGCTGGTGCACAGCTATGTTGTCCATCAGCAGGGCAATGGGTAAACCAAGTGCAGACAGACAGACACCTACGGGAATCGTACCGGACACAGTGGTAAAGTTCTTACGTATTGATGAGGAAAGCGTGCCAGGCTATGCTGGCAGATTGGGGGCAAGAGAAGCGTACTGCAGTATGCTACCACGTGTGTTTAAAGAGGGGGATATACAGTTGACTCTTGAACAACACAGGCTTGAAATGTGTGAATCTGCTTATATGTGGATTTTTTTCTGCCTGTCTTCTGACAACAAGACTAACCCTCCCTCTCCTCCTCAGCCTACTCAGTGTGAAGACGAGGACGAAGGCATTTGTGATGATCCACTTTCACTTAATGAATAGTAAATATATTTTCCATTCCTTACGATTTTTAATAGCATTTTGTTCTTTAGCTTACTTTACTATAAGAATACAGTATATAATACATATAACATGCAAAATGTGTGTTAATCAACCATTATCAGTGAGGTTTCTGGTCAACAGTAGGCTATTAGTTAAGGTTTTGGGGGAGTCAAATGTTACAAATGAACTTTGGACTGCAGGGGCAGTCACTACTGCTAAGCCCCATGCTGTTCAAGGGCCAACTGCATACACATTCGGTTATTTACATGCAGAATACTTCCAAGGAAAGGAACCCTGTGGGTGAGGGTCAAGGATCAGAGGTTACTTTGCAAATTTTATCTCATGGTACGTATTAAATGAACGAATACAGTTTAAAATTATGAGCCAGGGCGCACGCTTTGGGCTGGCCCTAGCCAAGAAGAGTGAGCGCAGAGATTCCACGGTGGGGCAGAGGGATTCCCCGGGCTGGGGAGTTTCCTCCCCGGGAGACACTGGCCTGCAGCAGGACGGGAGGGCCAGCCTCCCAAGGCCAGCCTCCGGAAACGGTCTCCCCAAGCCCTTGTTCCCAGCTGACTCCCCAAGGTGTGTCCAGAGGTGAGCCCCTGTCACTGGTTCCGGCAGCCCACTGCCAAACAAGGAATGGATTTCAAAGTTTCACGTATTCCATGTTTCATGTTCCAGCTATTCTTGCTTCAGCAAATAACGGTGATCACGGTCCACCGTTATTTTGCTTAATAACGCAGCCCATGACAATTTCAGTCAAATGCGATAAGTTAACCATGACATTCAAGTAAACTGGGCATTCACTGAGAATCACAGTGCTCGTGGGTTTTAGGCACTTGGAGGGGTCTGGATGCCTTCTTGAGCCCCCTGCTCTCCGGGCATCCTCCCCCTTTCCCTGGTCCTCCCTCAGCCAAGCTGCTCTCGGTCCCGACCTCTTGTTGGGGAAACATCTTCCGATTGAGAAGGGCTTTGCCGTGATGGGAGGTGGCTTGGCCAAAGGTGGGCAGGACAAGGGGAGACGGGTCTTGCCCAGCCTTCTTCTCCAGATGATGCGCCCTGGAGAAAGGACGCTGCTGCCCACCCTGGGAAGCTCTGGGCGAAGACACACCTGTTAGCCTGAGGCAAGACGGTGGTGCCAGGGGCAGCCCCTGCCATGACGAATCCTGGCTGGCTCCAAGCCCAGCCACAAAAGGGCTGAGGAAGGGCTGAGGAGGGCTGAGGAAGGGCTGAGGAGGGCCGAGACCCTTCCTAAGTATCACTCCGTCCCCTGCTTTGCCCTAGAGCTGAGGCTGAGCATGCTTTAGAGTCACCTGGGGGACACAGGTTGCTGGGTCCCTGCCCTGGAGTTTCTGATTCGGGAGCTCAGGGTGGGCCCAGCTCCCGGCCGATGCTGATGGCCGGGGGCGCCACACTTTGAGAACCAGTGTCTGTGATCTGGTCAGCAGGGACGGGGACGGGCCTTGTGCCCGCAACAGAAGACACGAAGATGAACCAGCCACGGGGCCCTGCTCTTACGGTCCTACATGGCCTCCCAGAGAGAGGCCCACTTCGCGGACCAGAAGGGCCAGCGGTCTGGAAGGTGAGGAGGCTGGGGAGGACCCACTGGGCCCGGGAGAGGAGTGAAGGCAGCAGGATGGGGGACACGTTAAGGGCTCATTCTTCTGCTACTCTGTGAGGACACCAGTCCTGGGACAAGCTGGTCAGGGCCTCCAGGTTGCCTGTCGCCGCCTCTGACCGCGCTGGTTTGGGATTTCTCACCCCAGCGGGCCCACTGGGATCCCCCAAGTCCTCCCGGGGCCCCGCACCCCGTGGTGGGCACCTGGAGAACTGCGCCTCGCCAGCCCCCGGGAGGCACTTACAGGGCTGGGGGTCCTGGGGCCGCCCTGGGCTTTGCTTTGCATGAGGTCCGCTTCCGCTTCCCAGCAACCCCAGGAGCGGGCAACAGCAGCCTCGTTCCTGTGAGGAAACCGAGGATCACGGAAGTTGGGTCCCTGAGTCCAGATCCAGCCGACTCCAGAGTTCCAAGCCCTCAGCCACGGCGCTGTCTGAGGGGCCCCTTGCTCGCCCACTTGCCGTCCATACCTCCGTGGAATGGCCACTCGGTGGCACCACAACGCCAGCCCCGCCCAGCCATCGGCATGCTGCGTGCATCACTTCATCTCTCGTGACGGTTTATGTGACGCCTCTCCTCCTTGCCAGACGGCCTGCTCGGGAGGGGAGGGAGACCAATTCCCTGGTAACGGCCCCTCCCTGCAGTGTTGAGCACGTAGTGGGTACGAGGTGTTGGGTGCTCCGTGGGTGCTGCTTGGTGCAACGCCCAGAGGCTACAGATGTGACATGCAGTTTCTGCCCTCAACAGCTGACGAAGAGGTCACCGTGAGTCTGGGGGATAAATCTACCACGGGTGAGCACGGGGTCCCGAGGCCACGGACTGAGGGCAGGGAAGGGGACTGAGGGCAGGGAAGGGGACTGAGGGCAGGGAAGGGGACTGAGGGCAGGGAAGGGGACTGAGGGCAGGGAAAGGGACTCAGGGCAAGGAACAGGCCTCAGGGCAGGGAAGGGGACTCAGGGCAGGGAAGGGGCCTCAGGGCGGGGAAGGGGCCTCAGGGCAGGAATGTCACAGGGAGCAAGGTTTCGAGGCAGGCGGAGGGCAGAGGTGAAGGGGGTACTGCGGGAAGGAAGAGGGCCCAGTGGGGACACGCCCCTGCGTGGGGACGTCTTGCTTTGTTTGGCTGGGCACAGAGGCAGGCAGCAGACACGGCTGAGGGAGAGGGCCCAGCAGGTGTGCCCAGGCCCCCTCAAGTCTGTCCTGAAGGTATCGGGACAGTGGCAGCCACGGGAGGGTCCAGCGGGAGAGTGACTGGGTTGGGCCGCTCCTTGGGGTGAGCGTCCCCTGCAGCACAGAGGCAGCACTGGAGAGGTGACTAACCACGGGGGCGGGGCTTTGTGGTGACCTGGAGGGCTCACGGATGGGCTCTGAGCAGTGTAGCTGGGAGGGGATAGGTAGTTGGGAGGGGACAGGTAGTTGGGAGTGGACAGGTAGTTGGGAGGGGACAGATAGCTGGGAGGGGACAGGTAGTTGGGAGTGGACAGGTAGTTGGGAGGGGACAGGTAGTTGGGAGTGGAGAGGTAGTTGGGAGGGGACAGGTAGTTGGGAGGGGACAGGTAGCACTTTGGGTTATTTTGCAGACAGACTCAACAGCACCATGAAGTTAACTCAGCGACTCTCACCCAGGGGTGATTTTGCTGCCATCCCAGGGGACACCTGGCAGCCTAGGGACATTTTTGGTTGTCACAACTGTGTAGGGGTGGGGTGGGTGCTACTGGTATCTGGTGGGTAGAGGCCGGGGACGCTGATAAATGAACTAGAATGCACAGGACAGCCCCCACACAAAGAGCCGCCTACAAAACGTCAGTAGTGCTGGGGCCATAAAACCCTGAGCCGCCTGGCCTGGGTGGGGAGGAAGGGTGTTCTCGCCACTTGGCTGAGAAAAGGGGGTACCTGTGACGGCCTGGTGCACACCCATGCACAGGTGACGAGATGGGCACAGAGGTTAACTCTCCAGCCCCCTGTGAGCGGCAGAGCAGGGCCCAGGGCCAGCATCCTACCTCATGGGCCACCACTCCTATCCTTGCTTTTTCTGTGACCTCCAGGCCTCAAAGTCAAGGCTCCTGTGTCCCTGGACCAGGAGGGCTGGGAGAGCCACACAGCTCCATCCTGCAGGGCTCCAAAGCCCAAGGAGGGAAGAGAAGGTGGGACAGGCCTTTCCCTGTGTAGATCCTGCCCCCTCCTGGGCGACACTTTCCAAGCAGTGACACTAGAGTCCAGCTACACCTCTGAGAAGGAGCTTGTCCTCCTCCTAAGGCCTCTCGGGAGGAGCCTCAACTCCACCCTCCACCCTGCAAACACAGAAGACATCCTAAGGAACCACCTCCCATTCGTTCAACACAAGCTAACAATGTGCCAGCCGTAGTTCCAAGTGCTTTACATATATTAGCTCATTTAATCCTCACAACAGCCCTGTAAGGCAGGAGCTATTATTATCCCCATTTTACAGATAAGGAAACTGAGGCACAGAGAGGTTAAGTAACTTATGCAAGATCACACAAGCTTGTGCATGGAATAGTGGAGCCCGGGTCTGAGCCCAGGCAGTCCGGCTGCAGAGCGCAGGCTCTTAACCTGCTACACTACCATCCCAACATGCTGAGGTGTAAACATGCCACATCCCCACCCGAGGCAGGGGTGCTTAACAGGGAGTATGAGGGGGGTACGCCTCCCCATGTGTACTGGCCGGGGGAAGTTCCAGCAGCCAGGTTACTGTCCTCCACCAGCGCATCTTCATTCTTGCACCCAATGCTTTCTCCAACCCTGAGTACTTGGAGTAACACCCCGCCCCTCCCCAGCTGCGGGGCCCGCACTGTGCCGCCAGGGCCCTTCTGCAGGGGGGCAGCCGGAACCACAAGGGCTGCCTCCCAGAAACTCTCTGAGGGTGGGCGGGCAGCAGAGGCCAGGGAGTCACCTGGCCACAGCATGAGTGTGACCCGCCCAGGGTCTGACGGGAGGCTCCCAGGCACCCCTCCCCCAGGCCTGGCTCCACCTGTGCTGGGAGCAAGCGGAGGCCACCTGGCCGGCCTGTCTGACCAGCTTGCCGGCGGCCAAGAAGGGAAGATGGTTTGACAACAGCCAAGGGCTCAAGCCCAGCAGTCCCTGAATTTTCCCTGGAGGAAAGTTGATCTGGAAGGGGGCAGGAGAGGAAGAGTCAGCGCTGAGGCTCCCGTAACAGAGAGGACAAGACCCCAAGGGCTCGTCTCCAGCCCCCCGGCTCCCACCCAGGCTCCCCTAGCTTCACACAGGCTATGCTTGGAAGCTGAGGACCACAGGCACCCCTAAATTTCTCTCTCCAGGAGAGAGTATGGCTGGCTGGCTTTGTTGTCATCTTTTCTGGAACCCTCTAGATTCTGACATGTCACGAGTATGCCGAGGGCTGTGAGCCGCCATTAGTACCCGTCACTCCCAATCACAGGGCACACTCAACCTGCCAGCCCTGTGTGGGTGACAGCAGGACGAGACCAAGCGTGGCTGCCAGCCCTGCCCGCTGCTGTCAGGGAGCCCACGTGTCTGTCCCTTCCAAACCAACACCCTTTGCTGCCCAGGCCTGGAAATTCCTGCTCCATGGGGTCAGACAGCTTCAGAAGTGGCTCACCTCGTCCCCACGCGCCAAGGGGAGGAAAGCGCATGTCCTAGACTCCCGGGAGTGGGGCCACCCCTTTCCGCTGTGCGTCTCCTCCTTGGGAACCCATGAGCTCCAGAGGATCAGAACTGAGAGGGGGAAGCTGGGCACAGGGCAGCAAGTGCTGTGTGGAGGGACGGAGCAGAGGGCAGAAGTCTTCAGAGCCAAGGCTTGCAAGGAAGCCCACCAGCCTGCAGATGTGTGGGGCCACGGTGGCAGCCAGGAGCCCCAGGTCTGAGTCCCGGGCTCCGTTCCTCACTTGCTTTGTGACCTTTGGCCAGTCCCTTCCTTGCTTAGTTTTCCCAGCACAGATTCTCCAAGGCATGAGCGCCTACTTAAAACCTCCGGAGGGTGGTGTTACAAATGCATGTTTTCCAGCCTGGCCCCAGAGAGACAACTGCAAGTGTGGGGCCCCACAACCAGGATCCTGGGGACCTCGGATGCTGACTACACTTTGCGGATCCTCTCACGAGGAGCAATGTCGTAGGAGCAGGCAGGCGCCGAGGCAGGGATGAACAAGGTGTGTCACCCCAGGGAGAACCCAGGGCCACACTCAGCCCACTCTGACCAAACCTGAAGCTCAGAGCCCAGCAGGTGCCTCACTCTGTGGGCTGGGCGGCCACCACTAAGGCCTTAAGGCAACTCCAGGTGCATAACCCTCAGCTTTTCACTCCACATCACTCTTTTTCGTCTTTCTTCTAAAATTCTAATATGCCCTCCCCACCTCCCACTACTTTCTTTTCCTTTCACCTATTTCAAGAGACTTTGGGAAGTTCTTGCTTTGCTCCAGCATTCTGGGGCATTCTGTGACAATCTGAAGATGGGGACTGTGCCCTCCAGAAGTCCATCCCCCCACCCCCCGGGCCTGCCCACGCCCTGCCCAGCCCCACCAGCCCCGCCCCCCCTATGAGGGAGGCAGCTGACACACAGGCCCCTCTGCCCAGCCCTTGGGAGGCAAACTCCACTGGGAGGTTGGAAGGAGCCCGTGGCCCAAGTGCCCTAAACCAGCTCCAGATAGGCCCTACCCCGGTTTTGGGTAAGAGCACAGGTTTTGGGCCCTGACGCTTCCTAGCTGGGTGACCTTGATCGAGGTACCGCTCTGTGCCTCAGTTTCTAGATCTACAAACAGGGTGATGATAATCCTAATGTGTGCCAAGCACTTACTATGCGCCAGGTGCTGTTTTAAGTGCTTTACATATGTGGACCCATTCAGTCCGTACTCTGTCCCTCTCATTTCCCCATTTCACAGATGCGGACATTGAGGCAGGAAGAAGTTGAGAAACTTGCCCCAGGCTGCTGCACAGGTAGTAATTAAAGTCATCAGCACTCTGGCCTCAGAGATCATGATTATGCCATTGATTCTATTAGCTACACCTCAGACAGCTAGTGGACAATTAAATGAGCCACTTGGCCACTAAAGTGGTAGCAATTATTATCGTTGTTGTCATTGTTTGCCTCAACCTATTTTTCTTCTACAGCAGGATGTTTAGCCTGGATGAACCAGGGAAATGCACCCACTCTTGGTTTTATCTCTGTGGGGGTGGTCAGAATGATATGAGATGGCACCCAAGAGGGCAAGTCCCTGTTCCCTGCTCTCCTATGCTTGTGCCAAAGTAGCAAACCTAGGACCACATTTCTCAGGTCTCCAAGTTGTGGGCTGTAGGGGCACTGATGCCCAGCTGCCACCCTCCCTGAGCACAGGGTGCGGGGGGAGGTGGGGGTGGGGCTCCTGAGCCCACACGTGGAGACTTGGCGGGCATTTCGAAGAGCCCTGGGAGGCAGGCTGGCCACTCGTGCAGAAGCTGCCTCCCTTCTGTCAGGAACTCTATTCTTAGGGCGCTTTCACTTGCTTTTAACTTTGTCATCTTGCAGAAGTTACCCTGCACAAAAGCAACCCTGCTGTGGCTGTAATTTACACGTCACATCACTTGTGCTGAGCACAGTCCACCCCCTTCAACCCACACCCGCAGGCGCACCTTCCCCTGCCTGCCCTGCAAAAATGGCTTCTGCATCTTCCCAGCCGCCCTCCTTCCACTTGTTTGCCAGGAGAGAATAAGTGAAATGTGAAATTGACAGCAGAAAGGGAGGGGGTGGGCGTGGGAGGGGGAATTTCAGCTGATCCGAGCTTTGGAATTTCCCCCGTTTCCAGGCTGGGCATCACTTCTGCTTGGTGGTCCACATCGCCATGGCAACAGCCCCGCCACTGTGGCCAAACGCCCCAGCTTGCTGCCCCACCTGGGAGCGCCCCGGGAGCCACTTACTGTGATGGTGTTTTCCTTGCTCTGCTTCTTGCTTGGTGACGAGGATCCCAGGTTCTGGGGAGAGAGGCAAGAAACATCGTCAGAGCTGCTCTCCATGTTGGACTTGCTTTCCCCCCATTCAGGTGCCCTGAGCGGGAGGGACTGGTGAAAAGCCCCGTGCTGGGGAAGTTCAGGGATGCTCAGCCTGACGTTAACTCCTAAGGCACCACATTCTGGGCCAGGGCAGGTGGCAGCGTCCCTGATCCCACGCTGTTCCCATGCCTGGTTCAGGCTGGAAGCAAACTGGAGAAGCCAGCCTCCTGCGCGGGCTCTGAGAAGACTGCTCCAAACCAGGTCTCCCCTCCTCTCCTCCCTGCCTGTGATTTGGGGAGTTAACCCCTGCGCTGCCCTCTGCTGGAAAACGGATCTGCACGCTGCCTGCTGCCTGAGCAGGGAACCCGCTGGGGAGCAGAGAGTTAAGGCAGCTCGCAGTTCCCAGGCCACCACCTCCTGGCTCTGAAGGCTCAGCACATGACATTTTATTCTCAACCCCCAGGTCCAAAACATCAAATCCTAAACACACATCGAGTGTACTGGGGCGCTGCTCAGCCACCTCCCTGCCTTGCCGCTCTCCCCACGCCATGAGCCAGGAGGGATTTCCCAGCCAGGCTGAGATTCAGCTTCCATTCAGTCTCTAGATTGCCTTTTTATGTCTTCCCTGTCGCCAGCGAGAACGCCACAGTCCCACCACCTGCTTCTCAGGTAGCCCCGAGCCCTCGGGTTCTCAGCAGCCTGCCAGAGTCCTGGGATGGTTCTTGAAGGGAAAATAGTTGGTGGACAAACACCACGTTTGTCCTGTGAGCCTAAAGGGAATGCTCCATTCTGGGTATTCCTTGTTCTATCAGCAATGATGGTAGGGACGCTACACCAGAAGTCCCTGAGCAGGACCTGGGGTGTCTCCTGTCCTGAGCCCCACAATCACCTGGGAAGCAGGCTTACCCCAAGGCACCGTGGGTGGCCATCACACATGTGGCCCCGGACTTACACATTCCTTGGCAGAATGTAAGGAAGTGGCCATCACTGGATAGATAAAGGTCAGAAGAAGCAGGGAAGGGCTTCTCCAACCAGTGTCAAGGGAGGAAGCACCCCCAGACCCGCCCCCTCCCCCGGCCAGCACAACCCTGGACACCTGGCAGGGTGGGCACTGGCAGGTGGGGGCCAGCCCCTGCATCAGGAACCCACTGGTGAATTGGGCCAAAGAGGGAGCTTGACTGAGTCCTGCTGTGGTCTCATCCCCTTACTCCCGCACAGCCCTGCTCGGGCGGGCAAGTTAACTCACGAAAACCCATATCCTTAGCAAAAGGGGACCTTGCAGAGCATCCACTTCACAGACAAGAAAACGACTACTAGCTTTGAGACCCCGGCCAAAGAATTTGACTTCTTTGAGCCTCGGTTTCATCATCTGTAAAATGGATTTTCACTGGTCCTCAAGCTTTGTGGTATATTAGAATCAACCAAGGAAAGTGCTCAAAATAGAGACGCCGGACCTGGTCCAGCAGGTCCCAGCAGGTCCCAGCATCTCTGGTGCGGAATCTGTGGGCCTCACTTGGAGGCTCCATGGACCCCCCTTCTGTCATTTCACTGAGGCGCCTCTACTTATGGCCACTCCTCCAGCGACCCCAACAGGCTCCGGGGACCATCAAGCCTGTGGCCAGCTACAGCTTCCACAGACATTCAGTGCATCGGCCGCTCCAGCGGCTGCCCAGGGCCGGCCAAGCTACCAGCTCTGCCCCACGGCGCTTGCCAACACTGCCCGGGAGGAAGGCAGAGGCTGCAGGGTAGGAGATGACAGTCACCAAGGACGAGAGACAAGTACAGGCCTTTCTTCACAAGTTCCTTCAGGAGAGACACTGGCCAAGCAAACGCATGCCAGGAAGGGGGCGGGGTGGCCGTGGGGATGGACACTGTGGTCTGCAGGCGTCCCCCTGCTGTGGACAGACATTGCCGCCACCACCACCACGGTGCTCCCACGGTAGGGAGGGCAACCAGTGCTCCAGCTGCCTTGGCGACAGCCTTCGCGTCTACAGGTTGGCGCTGGTGCTGACAGCAATGAGGAGCGGGAGGAGGAGGAGGACGAAGGGGAAGGAAGCGTTGCAAGAGCTACTGTCCACCGAGTGCTTGCCGTGGCAGGCACTGGGCCAGCCATTTGACATACTTAATCTCCTTTCATCCTCACAGCCCAGGCAAGTTAAATGGCATCAACTTCATTTTGCAGATCATGAAATTTAGGCTTGCGGAAGTTAAATTCTCCAGGGTCACAAGGCTAGTAAAGAGAGGTGTGGAAACCAGAACCTAAGCCTACAGAACTCTTTCCTCTGTCTTCCGCCATCTCTCCACTTGGAGACCCAGGACAGTATCTAGTTTTCCAGATGTCTTTTCAGGGGTGGTAAAAAAGATTTCCATTATCCACAAACATATATTTTGGGAACACTGTGTACAAGGCTCTGTAGAATGAGGCTGGACATGGAGGTCACATTTCCTGTGACTTGGTCAGGACAAAAATACAAGTGATGGCACTGAGGGTGGGTGCCCTGTGTGGGGATGTCAGCACATCCCCTGGTCTCTGCTCTACTGGCTGTGTACGACTTCACCTGGTGCAGACCAGGGTGGGGCAAGGCAATCTCAGGCTCTGCGTGTGCTGCTGACCTGTGCCTGTTACTCTAATTTCATAAACATATATCACATACATGCATTTTATATATAGACACACACACACACATACACACACACACATACATCACCCCCACCCCCGTAGCGCTGCACTAAAAGGGCCCAGAAGGAATGATATCTCATCCCCGTTATAACACCTACTAGCTAGAAATTGGTTTCTAAATACTATTTAGTATTAAAAGGAACCCAGGCTCCTTGGAGCTAATTCCACATTGCAAAATAGACTTGGAATATCCTATTGTTCTGAGAAGTAAGAAAGTATTCAAAGAATGATGGAGGGATAACAGAAGGACATCGTCAGCCTATAAGGGGATCCTCTGGGCTAAACTTGGGACAATCTGGGCACAAATATGAATAATGCTACAAGTAATTAACTCTAAGGGGAAGGGAACATTTCTTTACAGAGGAATGCCAGTAAAAATACACAATGGATTAGGAAATCATCATTTGCAAACCCCCGTGTCAAAAGGGATTCAGGCTGATCCTCACGGATGCCCCAAACACTGCTAGGGAACAGGATGTTCACATGGCCTCACACTGGCACCTGGCAGATGACAAATGAGTTAGAAAGGAAAGTGCGCCCCTGCAAAGGAGAAATCTGGTAGTCACTACATTAACCAAGAGTGCAACTAAGCCTCACCAGCAGGGTGCTAACCTGGGAAGGTTAAAACCCAATAAAATGCAGTAAGTACTCAACATGCCCTGCACAGTATTCTTGCCAAAACTGCTTAACCTGAATCTAAGAATAAAAAACAATTATACCAAGAATGTACATCATTCTATAAGACAATTGACCTGGACTCCTAAAGAATAAATAGATAGAAAATAAACATGCAGAAAAACAAAAGAAAAAATGTGTGAGGGACTGGTTCTAGATGAAAAGAGACCAAAGCAATCCCTGTGATGAAATGGTCTATCCATCCAACAGAATATTCAGCCATAAAAAGGGACAGAGCGCTACACGCTAAGACATGGAGGAACCCTGAACACACTCCAGGTGAAAGAAGGCAGACATGAAGGACCACATATAGCATGATTCCATTTGTATGGGATTTCCAGGATAGGCAACCTCGTAGAGACAGAAGGTAGAATTAGAACAGTGATTGCCTAAGGCTTGGGGGATTCTTCTCAGGGTGATAAAAACGTTCTAAAATCGACTGTGATGATGGTGGCACAATTGTGAATATACTGAAGACCACTGAATTGTACATTTTAACTGGATGAATTGTATAGTTATATTAATTCTACCTCAATAAAGCAGTTTTAAATAAAAAGAGAGAGACTAAAGAGACACAGTGACCAACATACCCATGTGTGAACTTGAATGGACCCTGGACTGGGGAGAAAACAGCCATAAAATGCATTTTGGGGAAAACTGGGGAATGTGAACATGGACTATATATGTTGGGTGATGTTACTGAATCCATGTTTTCTTAAGTGTTATAACCGTATTCTATCTTCTTCCCCTTAGAAATACATTCTGAAATATTTGCATTTAAAACAATATATCAGGAATTTGCTTTAAAATATTCCAAAGGGACAGTGAGATTAGGGGGAGGGGATGGGAGGACAAACGAGACAAGACTGGCTAAATGCAGGTAATCACTGGACTTAAATGATACTTTATTATGTTGACAGTATTCCCTCTGCTTTTGTAAATGTTTGCAAATACCTATAATAAAAGTATATTTTAAAAATTCCCTTTGCCTATGATTCCAGAGAAATCTCCTCCATTTATTTCTTAAAGCCCTGATTCCACCTGGGCAGCTCTGCTGTCACCCAGAGGACTGACAGAGGGTGGCACCACACAGGAGGCACTTGGGAAACTGCGGCAGGTCATTCACAAGTGATTGATTCAGCAAACGTCTGCTCCAAATGTCTTCTCAGCCCATTTCCTTTCCTGAACACAATCTTCTGGGTCCCCTCCCTTCGGCAGGTGGGATCCTGTAAGAAACCCCTCGATGGCTTTTCAGTACCCGAGCTTGCCGTGAAAGGCCTGTGCAGACTCCTCCAGCTCATCCCCCTACATTCACCTGCCAGTTTAGTAGCCACAGTGCACTCAGCCTCCATGGGTTCTTTGAGAAAACCACACTCCTTCCTGCTTCTAGGCACCCGCATGTCTTGTTCCCTCCACCTGGAAGGCCATTCTTCCCCCACCTCTCTGCCAAGCTAAACCCTTGCTCACCCTCTGGTCTCAGAATAAATGTCTTTTCTCAAGGAGTCCATTCCTGACATCTCCCCCACCAGGCTAGGTCCTCATGGCATACACTTCCTCCAGCCCTTATCACTTCTGAAAGTGCAAAATCATTTATCTGATGTCTTTCTCCCACACCAGCTACAAACCTCCAGAGCAGGGGCTATGTCTGCTTGTGTCTCAGTGCCTGGCAAAGACAGAAATGCTCGATAGGACGCATGTTACTGAATTAAAGTGTGTGTGGGTAGATGGTAGACATTTAGATCTCACTCCCTTTCTCCACTTTAATCCTTTCTCCAGTGGGTCCCTCCTTAAGTTTCCAAGCCCTTAGTTCCATTCTCTTTCCTCTCTACTATGTCCAGAGGGTCTTCCTGGGGAAGTTCATGGGAAGTCAGAATGTTAAAAGGTGGATCACCAAAGGGCCTAAGCATTGGTGGGCAGGAAGGAAGAGGACTGGCTAGATTAGGACGTGCTTCTGCAAATGCCAGCCAGCAAGACTAGGAGCCTTTGCTCCCTCTCACCGTGTGGGCTCCATTTACCCAGTACCCAGGCGGCTGGCCTGGGGCTGCAGAATCAAAGCCCTCCACTGGGTGGCGCCAGACAACCACCACCTGCACCCACCCACGCAGGTCTCCCAGGGCTGGACGACGACGGGCAGATGCTCTCAGGAACTGCTGGGCACCCAGTCGTTAGTCCTACCCATGAGAGAACACGGTAGGGACACACTCCTGGTTTCCATGAGAATTAGGGCTGCCCTCCGTCTCCCCCAACACTCTAATGCCTGGTCAAGGAGGGGCAGCTAGCAGGTAGCAGGAAGAGAACACAACAGGGCTTTGCCTATCTGGAGCTTTTCACCCTGGGTCTGTCGCTGTAACCTTGAATAAGCCACTTTATCCACCCCACACCCTGCATCTCAAATGGGCATGTGTTCATTTGCTCATTCATTCATTCATTCATTCATGCTCAGTCATAATGAAGTATAATTATTGTGAGTTACAATGGACAGCCTGGGACAATATGTGTAAATTACTCTGCACGCTGAGTGTTTGCTGAGTATTTAGGGATCCTTTGTTGGTAGTATTAATACTCTATGTGAATACCAAACCTTGTTAACCTTTTTCTATGCTTAGCCTTGGCACCTTTTTGGAGAACCAGCTCTGTAGGTTCACAAACTAGGATTAAAAAGTCTTAGCTTTTGTACCCAAATGTTACCCTTTCACAGCCTAAAAGAGTAACATTCCTACAGTCCTGGGAACTGGTTACGGAATCCATGTTCGTTCTTCTCCATGTACTGAAGTATTTGTTTTTGTTACTTTGATGATACTGCAACTCCCAAGGTTATCATCCAAAAAGAGTATTACTCAAATCCACCTGTCCTTAGGCAGTCACTATCTACCCTGGCCTGGAACTCTAGAGCTGGCTTTCCCTGAACCCCCAAGACCAGTCCCTTCCTTCTAGCTTTCATTTTTTTAAATAAAAAAAATTGTATCTGTCTTCTATAAAAGTAAAATGTGCTCATTTTGGAAGATCTGAACTATAGTGTAAAGTGTAAAGAACATAAAGCTACCCATGATCTTAGACTGAGGTTCTCAACCCCAGCACAATCCACATGGTGTCTAGTTGGATGATGGTTGTTGTGGTGTGCTGTGCATCATGGCATATTTGGCAATGTCCCCAGTGTCTACCCCCTAGTTGCCAGCAGCAGCCCCTTCCCCAGTTGTGATGATGAAAATGTCTCCAGATATTGCCAAATGTCCCCAGATTAAGAAGCACAGACAGAACTGCCACAAATGCTCTGGTTTATTTTTCTTCCAGTCATTTTCCTTCACCTAAGTATAGATTCCCTTCTCCCAAATAAGCCTGAATATATACGCAGCTTGTGCTCTGCTTTCCATGCTCAATATTATGTCGTGAGCATTTTCCCAAATCATTACATTTTCTTCAGAAGAATGCTTTTCAATGCCTGCGTAATATCTCTGGCTAGCTGGATGTCCAGGGCTGTAATCCGTTTTACCATCCCCTGTTGCTGGACAATTAGGTTGGGTCTGATGAGAGGATGGTGTGAATAATGCCTGAGTGAGCAGCCTTCGTGTAAATCAGAAACTCCGAATATATTCCAAGAACAGACATTGGAAGAGAAGTTCCTCTGCTGATGGCTTATGACACACACTTGTTAAATCAGCTTCTGAGATTTAAGTTAGACCGGCACACATATTTCGAATGGATGAGCAGCAACTTTATAGTATTTCTGGGGGTGGGGGGAGTCATGTTCTATGGGGGAAGGATGAATGATTTTGAGGGTGGGGAGCTGTCTCTCCAATATCCTTCCTAATAATCCCGAGGGTTGGCACACACTTTTTTATTGTTGTTGTTAAGCCACAGCAGAACTTAGTCTTCAGAAACACTCACAGGTCAGGTGACAAGTTTCGCTTCTAACAGACTGATAGAAGCTGTGTTGAGAAGGCTATTCGGGGGCTCAGTAAGAAACACACAAAGCCAGGCTGACGGGTGACATGGGCAGAGGAGAGAAGGGGACAAACAAACCTGCTGAATACGCACTGCTAACTGTGCCCAGATCCCTCCCACTCAGCCATGACCGTGGACCAGACAGTGGACCTCCCAGACAGCGCACCAGCTTCACCTCGGGGCCGGCTGGAAACACACAACCTCGGGCCCCACCTTCGACCTCCTGGATCAAATTCCGCATTTTAACAAGGGGCCCAGGTCACTCAGCAGTCCATCAACGTTTCAGAAGCCCTGACCTACACTGATGTCCAGTTTCTCTTCTAGAGTTAATTGAACTGAATCTGAGCCCAACACTCAGCCTCCTAAGAGAACAACTTAATAATGTTTCCAAAAATTAACACTCTCGCCTACATTGAAGCTGACTGTCATGTTTCAGCTGATTGTGGTAACAGATCAATGGCTCTTTTTTTCAGCGACTTGTCCTTAGGACCTCGTGCATAAGCAGCTACTGTTACCAGCAACGTCAGCAATATTATCATCACAATCATCAGTTATCACTGATCATCGTCACTGTCACCCAGGGGTCTGGCATTTCAATTCCTGGAGATGGTTGGTGGAGTTTGGAGGCCTCACGAAGAACATCTTCTTGGCAAGGTATGGGCAGACTAAGTAAGACCAGTCTCAGTCTCAGAGGCACGGCTTAGTACACGTGGAGAAACCGTGGACTTGGCATCCAGTCGCTGTGACCACTGAGTCATCACTTGTGGCCTGCACAAGTCACTTAACCTATCTGCGCCTCCGTGACCACACGCGCACCACGGAGCGGTGCTGACACCTCCCTCACACATTTGCACAACTGTCGACTGGGATGGAGACTGAGAAAGCAGTTTGGGAATCTGAAAACATACTCCTATTTCTTTCCATCCCATAGCTGTCTCTATGCCAGTTTATCAAACGAGACTGGCAGATTCTACTAAATTCCATTCTGGGTAAAGTCTGGGGGTGGGGCGGGTAGGGAAGAGAAAAGGAAAATGGCCCGGACACCCACACTCTGAACTTGATGGGGAACCTAGACTCCACGAGTCAGGACACACAGAACGGATCCTTCTGCCCTGGCGGTTACATCTCCACCACCATCAGCCCCTCCGCCAGACCACCCTCAACTTCTAGAAAACTGACAGACCACAATCATCCAACCCTCTCCCCGTCGGGGAACACTGGCACAACCCAGATACACCAACCACTTGCTACATGGGGGCAGGACTGGGCTGGAGCCCCCTGGACCCCATGACAGACGCATCTTTAACGGGACCTTCCTGGGCCTGTGTAAGCGGTTCCCCCTGCCTCCCTGGACGGGGCCCCTTACCTGGGAATCACCGGTGGATTTTCGGAGACTCATGTGGGCAGTCTCTGGAGGGTGCGCTGGGGTCCCTGACGCGTGGTATCCATTCACTGCAGGGACAGAGACACGGCTCAGATGCTGTGTGGGCCCCGGACGGGCACCCCCGACCTTGGGCCACTGCAGCCCCTCCTCCTACCTCCTTCCCGGGTTCTGAGAGCAGACCTGCATGGCTAGGACCATCCCTCGGGATGTTATCAGTCTCTGCAGAGCTCGAAATGGGTTGAAAGCATCTCTCTACTCCTCAGCACCCCAACCACTGAACTGTCGAGGGATGGAATTTCTTCTTGAGCCCAAGAGCAAAGGCATGTTCTTAACAGAAGGTGAGGTCACTACAGTCCAGCTGCCATGGCTGCAAATACCACGTCATTTACAGTCACGGTGCCAATCAAGGGTCCAATCTCTCTCCATACACCTCGGCCACCTTACTACAGTCCCTCCATCTGTCCCTGAGGAACCTCTCCACCCTCAAGCTCAAAGCAGTGTCATGTGGGTGTAATGGAAAGAGGACTGGGTTTGTTGGTTGCCATGAAATTAGGCGCCGCCAGTTAACAGTCAAATGATCATACACACTTCATTCTCAAGTCACAGTTTTCCCAACATTAAAAAAAATTGATGTTCTAATATTCTACCCTAATAACTTTATATCTCTTGGGGGACACTCATTAATTCTCCTGATGTTTACTGATGAACCTGCTCTCCAAGGGCAGGGGGAGCCCTGATTTGTATAATGGTATCTGCTAATTTGTGTGCCACGTGGCTGTGTTCAAATCCTCAACACTGCTGCACACTCCTGACATCACAGACTCACACTGAGACCCCTGTAATCTCGGTTCCCACAGGTGGTGCTGCCTTAGGGGCAATTTAGCAGAGTGGTTTCTCCTTAGCGGGCCTCAGCTTCTGTATCTGTAAAATGGGGATAATCCTACCCGGTCTCCAAGCCTACTTTGTTGGTGTGACAATACAACCAGGCAATAATTGCAAAAGGGATCTGTAAATTATAAAGTACTTTGTTAAAAAAAGAAGGGAGAGATAGAGAAGGGAGGGTCACTGCTTTTGTTCCCGAACTGGGTCCCCATGAACCACAAGCCTGATGATCTCTGGAGACCAGGAAAACAGGCCATTCTCATGCCCCTGGCTTGGAGGAAGAACCACAGCGTATGTACAGCACAGGTCGGACGGAGGGAAGCCAGACAAACTGATGTCCAACTCATGATTCTTCTGGAAAAAGCTCTGCAGTGTGGCAGGAAGCAAAGGAGAAATCGGCCCAAAGTCGCCAACGCCTACTCATGTGGAGTGGCCGGGGCTGGCGGCGAGCAACGGGCAACAGTGACCATTCCATGGAGAACCTTTTCCGTGCTGGGGGAGGTACCCCGTCCTCCATGCTGCAGCAAGAAGTCCTGGGCCACCTGCCAGCAGGGCCACACGCAACAGTGGGCAGCTGGGCTTCTCCCTGACCTGTAAGGCTTGCCCACGCTCCAGAAGAAGGTGGGCCCACACACATGGAGCAAACAGAAGCTACAGATCGACCCTGCAAGGCCGGCTACAGGCCTGGTCCACACCATGCCCCGTAGGCCGCCGGCCAAGTGCTGGTAACATCCACCCGTTAAAAAGGCAGCTTAAGAGGGGAGGCCAGGATTCCAACAGCACCAGGGAGAACACTTAGGAGGCCAAGAAGAATCTACTGATTGGCATAAAGCTATGCCAAGAAAGGCATCAGACTGACACACCCTACAATGAAGGCCTGACACTGGAGAAATTTTAGTTATCAATCAGCACATCACTGAAATGGATAAAACACAAATGCTACAAAGTCTAAAGCCTAAAACAACCGAAAAACTTCAGTACCCTACTTTTGGTTTAGGAATGATTAACAGACAAAAGTAAGGGTGAAGAAAACCAGAATAATTTCATTTAAAAGACTGATTAAAATGGGTATTTTAAACATCATGTCCTACAAACAAAGATTACATTTTTTTTTCTTTTTTTTGCCAGGAAGCCACTGAACATTTAAAACGTTGGTCATATTTAAGCCACAAATAAACACATCAATAAATGGCACTAGGCATATATAACGCAGGAGACATTCTTTGACCAAAATGCAATAAAAGCAGATATTAATAATGAAAGAATAAATATATAAGGTCCTCAGCCTCCCAACTCCCAAATACTTGGAAATTTAAGAAAATGCCCTTTAAATCATCTCAGGTCAAAAAGGAATTTTAAACTGTAATTATACAATATTTAGAAAATAATAAAGAGGAACATACCAAAACAAATGGGATAAGGGGCTGAATTATAACTTGGAGGAAAATCTACACCCTTAATTATTTCATTACCAAACCCAAAGGGACAAAAATAGCCTAAACATTCAACTTAAGATATTAGGAAAAAAAATTTTAAAGGCTAATAAAATAAACCGAAAGAGAACAGGAAAAAGCAATATAACTGTGGCAACAGAACTAATGTGTTAGGAAACAGGATAACATTAGCCACCCAGGGCAGGGGGGTGGCAGGCAGGAATCACAACTATTAAACAAAACAGATGGGCCAGTGTAATGGGAGAGTGAGAGTGAGCACCAACGCTCAGAATTAGGAATTAGAAAGAAAACATAAGCACTGTTGTACTAATGAAGTAGAGATTCTTTTTTTTACTGCAAAAGCATACGATTTATAATTCTATGCTATTGAACACCAAACCTTCCATAAGACTCAAATTATCAAAACAGTTTTAAGGGACACTAGAAATGTTAAAAAGACTAAAACCGCTGAAACCTCACTGCCAACAAAGGCACTGGACCCTGATGGTTTTATGGGAAACTGCTTTCATGCTCTCAAGAAAGACAAGCCCACGCATAGGAACAAGTGGCAAGTTTCCCAGTCTGTTTCACAAAGCCAACGTTATCCTGATCCTAAAAATTGAGCAAAGGCAACACAAAACCGAACCACGGTTCAGTTTGGCCATGAAAAATGAAACATACAGGCTTTACCTGGGCAGGTCATCAGTCTCCCTCCTTGAGGACGCTGAGTCCCCGTAAACCAAGGCTGTCTGTCCCGGCTCCTGAGGGCAGCGCTGTCCTTCTGACCCCTGCCCACACCTCCCCAGCACCTGCAGGTGCTCACTCAACCCCTGCCCTCCGTCCTGCCCGCCTGCA